>JABUQX010054230.1:0-27360 GCA_015478945.1 Trachelipus rathkii | reverse complement strand
GGTGTACTTCGTTCATCGGAGGTGGTGTTTAAACAGTTTATCGTGAAACGCTTTCGCATTCGTGCACCACTTCCAGCTAACATATTTGTGTACACAGTTGCCTGCTTCCCAGCATGTAGTGACATTGAGATTTGTGTGCTCAGCATCTTGTGTATTCATGTTTCTAAACACTTGATTAGCTACCTCAAAATTACACTTATAACACTAAATCTTTCTTGGTCCACAGACACAAGAATAATCTGTTCATATCATTGGTTAAAAAACTTGTTGAGGTAACTGGTGAGAAGAACCTTACACCTTTACTATTAAAATTCCTTTGCCACTTATCTGCTCACACAAAAATTTGTCAGATCATTTTGAATCTTTATACATCTTTCACTATTCCTCAGAAGTGGTTACTTTGATATCATCTGCAAACTTAGAAACAGCATTTAAGTCCCTGGTGTAAATCATTTGTGTGAGGAGCAATGATGACCCCAACACTGAACATTAGGACACGACTCTTCACTAGCTTATATTGTGCCATTTAGTTGTACACACTGTTTTCTATTCCACAACCACTCTTTTAATCAACCATGTACCACTCCACCTATACCACATTACAATAACTTCATCAGCCTTATGTAGGGAATCTTATCAAAGCTTTGCTAAAGTCTATATATATATATATATATATATATATATATTTATTCTATATATATATATATATATATATATATATGCAACCATATATATATATTTGGATGACTAATATGCCATACAAATGTGAAACTACAGTCAAAAAGTCCGGATTCCACTTTTTAAGTTTGTCTGACTTGACGTGCCACTCTGAAACCATGCTGGGGTGTGCAATACCTTGTTATCTCCAAATATTTCTCTACATGACCTCAGTAACTTTTCAGAACCTTCACAACCAGAATGTTAAACTAACTGTAATAATATCCCAAATCTGCCTACCTTTCTTTAAATAGGCACGGCTCATATCTGTTTTCCAGTCATCTGGTACCTAACCAAAGGTTAAACATTTTCTGATGAATCAATACAGTGCCTTTTGCCTTGGTAATTGCCATAAATCAAGATGATTCCGCTGATTACATCTTCTGAATCAATCTCCTATAGTCTGCTATTAATTCTTCTGACCTTCTTTGTCCTATATCATTTGTACCTACTGTCCACATACATGTATAAGTAATCAAATCAATACACGTTGTAAAAACAAACAAAAAATATTGTAAGTTAAAATGCAAAGTACTTTGCATGTACTTTGCAAATTTTCCAGGTACAAAAGCTGCAGTACATTACCTGGGTTTCGTTTAATTAAGTGCTCCAAATGTATAAGTACAAGTATGTGCTCAATATTACATGTGACAGGTGTAAAGTTATTACACCGTACTTTAAGTCAAATGTAGAATTATCTAAGTCTATCAACGTTTACAATTGATGAAACACTCAATTTACCTGAGAGGGTTGAAGCCTTGGTGACCGTGACAGCACTAAACAAGAGAATACGGAGGCAGGCTGTAGTTTCACCGGCTCCAACAGCTTTTCTTCTAACAAGTCCAAGGATACAATCACTGGACTCTGCTTAGCTGTCAATGTTGCGCTTTCAGAGATGTGATTGAGAGGTAACATAAACAGTTAGATAAATTCTAATTATGACCTTTAACAATTATTAAAGGGCAGCTTGAAGGAAAAAAAACCGAACGACGAATGTTGTCAATTTTCAAGACACTAAAATATGGTATGAAATAAATGATGAAACTAAGTTTTGTTTCAAGGCTTAGAATTATGAACGATGAAAATAACTTGAATAATGATTTAAGAGTAATATAGCGAACAATGTTTAGGTTCAGCTATATTATAATTAGAAAACTACAAGATTAATTTTTAAACCCAGTTTGAAATGTAACCCAGAACAAAACATCAAATGAAGTCTGAAACTGGAGTTTGAAACAGAAGTCCAAAACAAAAAACTGCTGGGGTTTGAAATCGAAGATAAAAACCAAAAACAAAAACGAAACGAAGTTCGAGACGGAAGTCCGAACTGACGTTTGAAATTATCCAGCTATAAAGTTGAAACCAAAAACAAAAACCTAGAAAGATAATAACGGGAGTTAATTTTAATTTATGATGATTTTATGACTTTTAAGTTATGTTTAATTATTTACTATTAACGTAAGAACAACGGCGATTATTATTTATAATATTTATAGTTTGTATTATAAATCACTGTGACTATGTACTGTAAAGTTATATCATGTTATAGTGTTAGATGCTTTTTAAGTTCAGATACCTTTAGTGTCTTGTTGGATGTGTTGTTATCATTAATTGCTATTCTTTGAGATGAAAAATATAGACAAAAGTCTTCTCTGGATAACGTGTTGCTCCCAATGAAAATGTTCAACATTAATAAATATAATGATAAGATTAATATAATATAAAAGTAAACAATACAGCGATCCGACCACAAAGGCTTTTGGCACTTTCCAATTTGTCTATATTAAAATCAAAATGGATCGGTGCAAGAGTGAATCTTGGTATCTCTTGTACCAGGAGTGAATGCAGACCCCATATATATATATATATATATATATATATATATATATATATATATATATATATATATATATATATATATATATATATATATATATATATATATATATATATTAGTGATGCACCATTATGGTATCGGTATCGGTAATATCGGTCGATTTTGAGGTATGGTAAGGGTACGAGAGTAGTATGTCGGTATCGTGTCGGTATCGGTAAGAATTTTGCCGATACCTTAACCGATACCACACATCAATAATAAATCTTGTTTCGATATATATATATACTTATATATATATATATATATATATATATATATATATATATATATCTATATATATATATATATATATATATATATATATATATATATATATCTCTATATATCTCTATATCGCATTGCTGCAGAGTGGTGTTGATAGTTGAAAGGTTTTGAACTTATCAACACCATTCACGAAAAGCAAGATTTGATATAAGGGGGTTTTCAGCCCCTTGCTATCAGACAAAAAACAGCTTTAACCTTTCACAAATTAAAGTTTCGAGTTTCTTCTTCTTTTTCTGTTTTGCTTTAATATATATATATATATATATATAACATATATATATATATATATATATATATATATATATATATATATATATATACTATACTCATATATATATATATATATATATATATATATATATATATATATATATATATATATATATACGATATTTGAATTTCTATCTGGTACAATGTATATAGTGTTTCGTTTTTGCATTTATTATACAGCGTAAAAATGTAATTTGCGTTCGTTTTGTAAACTTAGCGCAAAATCTGAAATATAACACCGGTTACCACGTGGAAATTAATAATTCATAAGTTTATTTCAGTGATGGTTACACGTTCATATAAAATAAAAAAATGATGACGGCGTGTTGTACCGTCACAGTATTTCATTCAATAAGAATTAGCTTTAAATCTAAGTTCTTCCAAATCGATAAACTCCATTACAATAGTTGATCAATTTTTGGCAATTTATTATTTTTTTTTAATTATTTGTTTTTTTTTTTTATCCAAAATCGGTGGGCTTCATCACAGCATCTAATTCCAATTGCTTACAAAACAAAAAAAACCCTCGCAGAAATCGTGTTCGTTTTTGCACGAAATTCAGGCAGTTAGTTCAGGCAATCAGGAGTGAAATCTATGGATGTTAGTGTGAGTTTAAATGTTTTATATATATAGATTCCAAATTTTAGAATTCTTCTCTGTGTGAAGCATTTAGAAAAATGGAATTTGAAGAGGTATAAGTTGTGGTCTTGCAATCTCTGATAGTTATTCTCTGGTTGAAAGATGGAGAATTGAAGTTTCGAAAGAATGTCCATGTGTTTGGTTTCATCTTAGTTATTGAAGAAAGTTTGACCTACATATAGTCGACGTTACAGTCAGCACATTTATATTTGTAAACGATGTGACCTCAAGTTCATGATGCTCTTTAATTTAAGCTACCCAGGTTGATGTAGATATAAGAAACTTACATTGTGGAAAAATTTTTGTTTAAAATGTTTTAATCTGAGGAAGAACATTGGAAAGGGTCCAATACCGGAAGTTGGTATAAACAGGGTAGAACATCCTTATATCTATAGTTTTAGAGATTGTTATCGAAGCAGTAAACAAATTATCAAAAATGTTAGAGGATGAGCTGGCCAGAAATTTGCGAAAGGTGATTCTTCATGGAACTCAATCAGACAAATAGAGCTTGTATGCAGGTGTAGACCCTACAATTTATGATGGGAATGAAATAAAAAAGTAGTCTAAATGTATTACAGTGGGATTGCGATAATCGTGTGAAGCCCACAATGCACTAGTTCCTTCTTCTTTGAATTACATCATGACCATAATACAGGCATTTGATAAATTGAATTTATTTCTTTGCTTTAATTTAGACCGTTTTTTTTGTCATTGTGCTTACGCTCGATAGAAATGCCCACCAGTTTTAGCTGTTCCAGTTTGACTGTTTGATTTCGTGCTTGTACTTTGTTTTTAAACAGTGGAATCAGCTATTGTGATAGAGTACGTGGTTTTGGAAAACAGAAATAAAAAAAACAAATGGTTCAATACAGATAGTGATCAACTTGCTGATGGAGTTTATCTTTGAAGGAGTAGATTTAAGCGGTCTATTGAATGAAAATTCATCAATTCAGACGGTGCCTATTTACATTTTTTCGTTAGAACGTGCTTAAATTCGGCTGGCACGAGTAGCGACCCACAGGTATTTCTTACGTCTGGAAGCATTTCTTACAATTTTCGGTAGATTGTTGACAAGAAACGAACGCAAGCTCGAAAATATTTGGCGAGAGCATTCTTAGGTTCGTAAGCCCAGATATAAAAACGAAAACGGCTTTATATATATATATATATATATATATATATATATATATATATATATATATATATATATATATATATATATATATCAAGGCGACATTACACAGTTGAGTCGAGTCCCATGTCTCTCATTTTAATTTGAGATTCAACTTAGTATTTTGTAAAATTCGTCGACAGTAAATATCCGCTGTATCCACGGAAAGCGCGGATACGGACAGATCTTTAATAATGTGGATGCGGATGTTACCATAAATATAATATATATATATATATATATATATATATAACCTATATATATATATATATATATATATATATATATATATATATATATATATATATATATATATATATATTAGGCATATAAGGATAAAAGTATCGGTATCGGGCAATCGGAAAAAATTTTGGTAACAGTATCGGTATCAATCGGCAATGAAAAATAAGTACTGTAATAAATTTGTCGGTATCGGCCTCAAGAATTTTACGAAATGAGTGCAACAATACATATATATATATATATATATATATATATATATATATATATATATATATACTATATATATATATATATATATATATATATATATATATATATATATATATATATATATATATATATATATATATATATATTTTTTTTTTTTTTTTTTTATTAAGTAATCTTCAAAAAAATGAAGACCCAAAAAGTTTAAATCGTGTCCAGAATGCAAAAAGATGATAAAGAACGTTGGAAGCCATCTTCAGTTTGTTCACAAATACAACTCCAAAGAACGAAGATCAGTAGTTCACAAGACCAGAAAACGTAAACCTGCTAAAGCCAAAAACGTAAGACCCTGCCCTTTACCTCAATGCTCCAGTTCAGCTCCATATGTTAGAGTGGACAAGCATTTAAGGTTATGATTTTCAAGAAATGTGGAAGGATGTGTGTCCGCCCAAGTGCAAATGCTAATGGGGTTTAGTACATCATGTGATTATTCTAAGGGCAGTGCTTTGTGTAACTTGTAATTTGTTTAAGTTGGATTGTGATACTGCTGGGAACCATGCAGGGGAGGCATAGTTTATATTTGTTCTAAGGAGTTATTTGTAAATTGTGGCAAGGCGCGTGGTTCTGTCGCCGGGTTGTGCTGTGAGAGTGCTCTGGAGGGTGTCGACTTCCGTTGGCTGAGAATGTCAAATATAATTTGGTCAATGGGGAGAAATGTGTGTGTCAAAGAGAATCCTAATATTTTTGGGGTTTTGCTTAGGGAGGGGTTGTTGTTCAAGTAGATACAAAGTGAAATGTGGATTGGTGGCAGCCTGTGTGTTGTGAGGAGCGGATGGAGTGACATTTAAGGGGGAAAGCCTCATTCTATTGGTGAGTGAGCCAAGTTTCTAACAATTGTAGGTATTCTTGGTGTGTTGGGTGGCTGCATTTACAAGTGGATGTTGGGTAACGAGACTGATGTCGTCTGCGTAAGTAATTTGTTTGGTGGATTGGTTGGTAGGGGTGGGGCAGGTCTGCTGTGAAAAGATCGAAGAGGAATGGAGAGAGAATGGCGCCCTGTAGCGCCGTTTTGTAGTCAATTTTGAAAAAGAGAGGTGTTTTATGGAGACTTTACATTTATTGGTGAAATTTGAGAGTTTCACCATCACGGTTTTCTCAGGTTTATGATTTTTTGTACGATGTATGGGGACAGTAACAAGCGCTTTATACGTCGATGGCTGCAAGTATGTAGATCTGTGTGATGTTGATTATTGAAGTCAATTATGTTGTGTGAGGAGGTGAGGGCTGTTGTTGTTGAATGATCACTTTAACCCAAAGGTGGAATCTGGAGGTGATGTGTATTATTTGTTTAATGATACTCCAGCCTGCTGATGGTGGAGAGAACAGATATCATGACAGGAGTGATGGGGAATTGGGCCTGCTTTTTAGCTCAGTGGATAATGAATGTCACTTCCAGATTAAAGTATATAACTGAGCTTCCATGATCAAGCTAGTTATTCTACATTGAGGAGAATTGCTTTCCTCCTCTCCCAGGCGCCAGGTGGAAGTTTGAGATTGAGTCTATCCTATGCGGCACTTTTAATGGCTTTACTGTCTGACATCATGTTGGTTGTGAAATAGAGGTGAGGCCGCATCCAAATGGGAAAGGCTTTTGAGTTGTTTTTTGCCCACCATTAATGGGCAGCTATTTATGGCATATTAGTTAAAGGTTTTGCAGGCCGGCCCTGCTTGTTTTGAGGAAGGGAGGGAGTTACGTGGCAAGAAAGATCTATGAGGGAGGGGGGCTGTTTTGCGAATTGTTTAGTTTTTTGACAACCTGCCAGGTTTTCTTACATTCAGTGAGGCTCTTTAGGTATTCTGTAAACCATAGTGGTTATGAGATTAGGAGATACATGAGCGCTCAGCCTTTATTATTTGCTGAAGGTCAGCCGGGTAAAGGGTCGGAGTTTTGAGGAGTTTTTGTTTAATAAGTTACGGATTTCGGGGGATAGTTTGGGATTGTACAATTTTCTAGACCCTGGGTATGTAGACCAATAGGATTTGATGATTATATTGTTTAAATGAATGATTGAGGTGTTTAATGTTGTTATGTCATGTATTAGGGGTTTATATATCTCGATAGAATAAAATTTATCCAGTTAGCTTGTAGTTAGTGTATGTGGTGGTCCTTTTTTTGGGAAAGTCAGAGATATGAGGATAGGGAGATAATCTGATTGTAGGTCGGTGGTTATGTCCCAGGTTATGTGATGTAGGGAGGGGAAACAAAATGTGACGTCTCTTGCGTGTGGATTGTCACTGTATGGATTCCTGGTAAGCTTGAGTTATGGGATATCTGCATCCCACCGTTGGCGATGCCACCCTGGGATCGATGTGTAGTCTTCATACCAGTCTAGTGTGGTGGGCGTTTAAGTCGCCTCCTAGGACAGATTTGGGTATTTAGCTACTGTTGATAGGGGTAAGTGAGGGTTATTTGGGGCGGTTTGGGCAGTGGCGAAAAGGTTGAAGATAAAAATCAACTGCATATGTGGAACAAGTGAGCTGATTTTATTAATGCGGCGGTAAAAGCACAGAATATATTATGATATGGTATGCTGTTGTAATCAGTTTTGGTGCGATGGGTGAGGTTGGGAAGATATATGGCATCGTAACCATAGAATGTGGGGAGAAGGGTGTTTTGGGCGAGGGAGCTCGGTATGACAGCCATGATATTTTTTCAGGAGCTTTCTTTAAGTCTCATTGACTGTTTGGTTGCTTCATTGATATTGAATTCAGTATGTTGAGTTTGGGATTAGGGGTCGGCGGAAGAGTGGCTTTGGTTGGCGGTAGGGGCTACAGGTTGCAGCAGGTGGTGGTAGCCCATATTGTACTCCTGGGGAGGGTTCGAATGTTGAGTAAATAGGTAAACCCATTTTTTAGGCAAATTCAACACACAATGCTATTTTAATCAATTTAGACAAAGTGGGCAGTAATATTTTTAGGGACCCGGTTGTTTCCGACATCTCCCGACCGTAGGAGGAGTATTTTCCCTACACAATGAGAGTAAAGACAGACAGAAAAGGCAGATTTTGTACATGGATAAATAAGTAGAGGACGTGATAGTAAAGTAAAGCGTAAAAATATGACCCAGGGCCTGGCCTCAGCCTGGCTCCTTATGGTAACCTCCTGGGCAGGAATTGATTCTGATGGTCAGTAACTGTTTGGAAAGCTAAGCCACACACACCACAAGATATTATATTATATTATTATTACTACATATACATATATTATTATTATATTATATACATATTATTATTATTATTATTATATATATATATATATATTATTATTATTATTATTATATATTATTACATATATATATTATTATTATAAACATACATATTATTATTATATTATTATTATATGTATATATATATATATATATATATATATATATATATATATATATATATATATATATATATATATATATATATATATATATATATATATATATATATATATATATATATATATATAGTGTTGTAAAAAAAAAAAAAAATAAAAAAATATATCATTCTGAACGTTCTAAGTTGTGACGTTTACCGTAAAAATACTCTATTTAAAGTTTGAAGTAAAAAAAATAACATTTAATGGTGACACATGCGCAAGGAAAGTTGCGCGTGGCTGAGTAAACTGTAGCGGGTTGTCAGTTCTCAGTTGTGCTGTAGATGTTATAGGTGTTGGTTGTGTCAATATTTACGTGCTTGCCGTGTCATAATTATTTAAATTTCTTATCTAGAATGTTTCAATCACTTCAAACAAGATCGGATACACCTTGTTTGGCTTATTGGGTAAATATCAGATATCATGATCTGTAGATCAAAACTTCCATTAATTGGTGATGTATTACGTCGTCTGCTTTGGCTGACACATAATAAGAAATCCAGTAAAGGAGGCTTTCAAATTATAATTATATTTTAAATATATGACTTTTTGGATAGAGCAAAGTTACCCACGAAGCCAACAGGGGAATGTTTTAACAAGATTGAAAGACATAATGATGAACAATACAGGTCACTGTTTTAAAATTGGAAATCAAGGAGAAGTTCAATACAAAATTGAAAAAAAGACTATCTTTAAGAAAGCTTAAAATCGATCTATTTTGATACGCACATGCAAACGCAATTGAAAATATATCAATGAAGAAAGATAGAGTTTTCTTAAGTTTAGAGAGAAAAAGGTAGGCGAGGTTTACGAGTAATGCGACTTCATAGAGCACTATTGTACAAACAGAAAGAAAGGTTAAAATGGAAAAAAGAAATAAGATAATAGAATTTAAAAGGGAAGTTCGTCAGGCAGGAGAACAATTAAGTTATTTGCAAGAACCTGTACTAGTGTGGATGGTGGTAGTTCCTTTAGCAGTGAAGTCCAACCTGGACCGTCAAGAGTCGAACCATGTAAGAGTTCAAGGTCAAAAAAAAATCATAAATTTTAAAATAATTAGCCCCTGACTTAGCAAAGGCTTTGGATAGATCGAAAATGAAGTGATGACGTTGCGATGTTAGTAGTAAAGCTTACTGCAGAATGCGCTGGAAAAAAAGTTGATATATTGTATTTACAGAAGTACATTACGGTTGGCGAAGGTCGACGTTCGTAAGCAAATGGCTGAGGATATAAACAACATTTCCTGGTGGTCTTATGACATCTGTACACTGAGATGGTAAGTTATTGTTGGATGTAACCGGAGAAGACAAGGTTGAACGTCTATCGATCGTCGTACATGGTGGAGGGAAATCAAAGTTGCTGGGTGTTCCAAAACTTTTGAGAGGAACCGGTACAAATGTTGCAGAAGTTGTAGTACAGTGCCTAAAAGATTGGAATTTGGAAGATAGCATTGTAGGAATGTGTTTTGACACAACAGCAAGCAATACTGGAACCAAAAAGTTTGGCTTGTAGGATTATGGAAGAGAAGCTGAAAAGAAGTCTTCTGGCCTTTGAATGTCGACATCATATTCACGAAATAGTCATATCTGCTGCTTTCAGCAAATGTTACTGTATTTCATTAGGAACATTCATCAGGACCAGACATTGGAACTGTTCAAACGTTTCCAGGAAATTTTGGAAAAATTAATAAGAAAGTATGAGATAAATTTACTGAGTATTAGTGATTCATGGACAGAAAATGTCTTAACTTTTTGTAGTGAGCAGTTAAAGAAAAGCCACCCACGGGATGATTATAGAGAACTATTGGAGCTGACAGTTATTTATTTATGTGGGAACCTTAAGAAACGGTTTTCTTTTCGTAAACCTGGTGCTCTACATCGAGCACGATGGATGGCACGAGTCATTTTTATTCAATTGAAATAGATCTTGTTTAAGGTCGCAGTTTAATATGACAGAGCAAGAGTAGCTGCAATGACAAGATTTGACTAACTTTGCTGTAAGAGTTTATGTTCCATTTGTTTTCAGCACCGATTACAAGCAGCTTCAGCCCAAGAAATGCTTGGAATACCTTCAAAGAGCTGAATGCTCTGTGACGATATGATTATCAGGTAACATGGCTTAGTAAGCTCTCAAACGCACTTGTGTGTATGTTAAGAGAAGAAACTGCAGCTTCTTGGCGGCACAGCAAGAGAAGAAACGCCAGTTGCTTATCCACGAAAAGATGCTGATGCTCTGCATAAACGAAGAAGAACAAGTGTAGATAAGCCAGATAATCGTTTTGTATTTAAGGATGAAGATCAAACTTCAGAAAAAACACTTTGCGAGCTTCTATACAGAATGCAGTCATTTATTTGTTCTATAAATTATGTTTGGGCTCCACTTTTTCAAGTTGACCCATTTGGAATGAACGAAAGAAAGACTATAAGAATGCACAAGAAGTTACCAAATCAATAAATGTCATCAACGAAAATGCCGAAAGAGCTATTGCACTAGTGCAAAACCATAATAATCACCTAACAAAAACGAGGAGGAATTGCAATACATTCTTCAAGTTATAGAAAGACACAGGGAAAAATTTCCAGGAATATCAAAGAAACAGCTGAAAAAGAGTTATGAAAATAAGGAATAAACATATAATAAATAAATAAAAATTAAATAATGATTGAATAAGTTGTGGAGTAGACCTCTTGGGGATACCACATTAAAAAACCACTGTTATTTTAGCTACCTCAGGGGTGGTATGGAAAAGCTATGTATTCCTATATTAACAGCATTGTGTCACTATTAAATATTGCTCAATCAGCTTAAAAATTTAAATACAATCTTTTGATATCATACTTTATCATTCCTCATAATTTGCAAGGTTCAGACTGCCAAAAAAAAGGGAAAATTTTCATAAGAATGTTGGAACACCTAATATATATATATTATATATATTATATATATATATATATATATATTATTATTATATTATATATATATACATATATATATATATACTATAGTATATATTAGATATAATATATATGTATATATATATTATATATATATATATATATATATAATATATGAGTCTCGGTGGCGCAGTGGGTTGAGTGGTGCGTTTGCACGCTTAGGGTGTGAGTTGCCGAATCCTCGTCAACGGGATTTGTACTTTCGACTAGGTCACAGGACGGACACGAAAAATTGCCGTTTGTAGGAGATTTTCTGTTATTCATTACAGTTTACATAGTGTATTAATACACTAATATCAATACCCTCACCTCACTATCCATAGCCCAAAACATTACAACGGTACAACTTTAATACATAGAGACACCTAATTTCCTATTTCGCCTCACGCAACAGTAGGTCTTGTGAAGTCCAGAGGTCCTAGCCATGCCATGATGGCGGAATATCTTGACTGGTCAGATGAGGCTGGGTTACTATCACCCTGATAATGGCACTTTCCATCTTGTATGGGCCCACTGGTCGGGGAAAAACATAAAATAGTAACCTTTCCCCGATTGTCGTTGGTAAAAATAACTAACTAACTAACTAACTATAATATATATGATATAATATATTATATTTATATATATATATATATATATATATATATATACTATAATTACTATATATATATATAGTATATATATAATATAATTACTATATATATATAGTAACTATAGTATATATATATATATATAATATATATATATATATTAATATATATATATATATATATATATATCGAATATTATATATTATATTTATATATATATAAATATATATATATTATTATAAATATTATATGGTATATATATAATATATAGGTATATATATATATGGGATATTATATATGGTATATATATATATACTATAATAATTATTATACTTATATATATATATAATTATATATATATTATATATATATATATTTAATATATATATTATATCATATATATCTAATATCTATATATATCTTATATTATATAATATATATATTACTTACATCTTACATCCGCTCACAGGAAGGTCATTATGAGCTGTCGAACGGACCACTCTTCTTCCACTCCCTTCTATCTTCCAAGACCTGTTCTTCGATCAGCTGAATCATAGATGGAATTTGATGTCTTCTCAGCGAATCTTCTACGGAGTCCTTCCATTTCTTCCGTGGTCTTACCCTGTAGTCTGCCTTCCTTCAGGGTCTCCAGTCCACCTCCTCCCTGGCCACCCTTGCCAACGCTCCATCCTTCCAAATGTCCCACCACCATAGTCTTGCGTACATCTACTTTTTGTTAATTAATAGGTACTATTATCTATACCTATCTCTAATTTTTCGTTTTTCTAACTCTGTCCTCCTGGTCTTTCCGGGCATCGCTCTCAACTACCATTCATTTCAGCAGTCTGCACTCTGCTCTCTTCTCTTGTTGTCTACTTGCCACGTTCTCCCAGAGAGAAGAACCGGTGTTAAATACCTCGAAAAATTATCTTTTCACCTCCACTCCAATAATCATTATCCTATATAGGATACAAAGCTCTAACTGTTCTCCCGTACTTAACAATTCTGCTCGCAATCTCCAGGACACTTTCTCCCCTCTAACAAACTTCCCACAGATACTTGTATTCTCTCACCGATTTTTAATCACCACAGCATCCACCTCACCACCAAACTCTTCTCCTCCTCTCTACTAACTATCATAATTTCTGTTTTATCCTACGTTCATGCCCAGGCCCACTTCTCTCAGTTTTACTATCACAAAAGCCAACACACCTCTCAGTTTATATCCAATCTTTACACTCCAGCACGCCAGGTCGATCGCATAAGCCATCACAATCCATCCAAGTCCTCCACCTCCTTCCTCACTGCCCTAATTACCACATCCAAATATGCTACAAACAAATTGGTTGACAATACACTTTTCCCTGCTTATATTATATTAATATATCAGAGAGTGGGGGGGGGGGGGCCCCCCCCCCCACGGCGCCCAAACTTCTTTTTTAGTCCGCAATTTCGCAATGTCCGCTAACATTTGTTGGGCATTCGCAGTTCGCCAATTCGCACGCAACTTTTTCTGCATCGCCAGTCACGCTTACCGCAAATCCCGGCAATTTTTCGCAACATTTTTTTCTTTTTCGCCAGTCGCTTATTCGAAAGTTCCGCAATGTCGCACTTTATTCTGTCGCCAGTCAGCTATCGCAAAATCAGCTAAAATTCATCGCATATAATTATTTTTCTTCAATACTTGAAGGCTTGCCAGAGTCCGCTAACTCTATTGTCAGTATAAAAAGATTATTTCAGATAGAAAATTAATCTTACGAATTTATATATTTATTTAATTTAAATTTTATGTATATTTTATATATAACAATTATAACCTTTATAACAATTAGCTTTATATATATATTATATACTATTATATATGAGTATAATATATAAATATATATATATAGTATATAATAGCTATTATATATATATAGTAATATATATAAATATATATATATAATATATATACTACATATATATATATATATATATATATATTATATATATAGTATATATTATATATATATATATATCATCCACTTTTTTCCCAAGACTGGGATGTAAGGTGCTGCTTATATGCACCGAAAAAAGAAAAGTTAGGTTAGAAGAACATCGACACAAGTCCATATTATACCAGTATTATAATACTACGTATACCTATTAGTGAGACTCGTCCGCAGTCAGAAATTCCACCCTAGAGCATCACGGGACCGCGACGGGACCCTCACTAGGGCTCTTCGTCGTTTGGGGTTTATTCCTTGGCCAGGTGGGCACAACAATACATATATTACAAAATCAGTATTCGACTCCTTTAAGCGACCTTTTTGTCTCGCCTTCCTCCCAAACTTACATTTTTGTTCCCAGGCATTCCTTTACTGAATCAGCCAACTTTTTCTTCGGTCTTCCAGCGGTCGATTCCAAACACACTCACCTCTACACCTCTTAACAACCTATGTCATCCATCCTTTCCACATGACAAGCACATATCAGGATTTCATTTTATCTTCTCATTTATCCCTTTCGTTCACACAAAACAACTATATATTACGTTTCATTCTCCATTCTTATCAATTCTTCTTCAACCTAAACACGCCCTAGATTGTCATCAAACATTATTACTTCAGTCACTACCTCTTATTCAGACATATTCTCACTAACAATATAGCATTAATACTGGTAACAAGCTACCATCATGTAAAGACCCTAGTGCACTCAAGACTAGGGCACTTATAAAATCCCCAACGATTTTACTTGCAACAGCCACCTGTCTGCATTCACCAAGTTTCCTACTACACTCTGCAATCTGCCTGTTCCATTATCATCCAACATATATACCTTAAATATTAAACTCAGACACTTTTTTTCAGTTGCTCACCCTCAAACGTAACTTCAACGAGGACAGCCTCACTCACAACCATAACTCCCTCTATCTTACCACTTTACATCCTTATCACATCTACCAAATCCTCTCCACCACTTCCATCTTAAACTCTTTTTCAGAGTTTCACCAACAATGCAATCATCCGAATATAATAGGTAGGGCACCATTCATTGCTCTTCCATTCTCCTATCATTTGATACCATCTAGCTGCCACCCACACTCTAAATCTCCTTTTACCCAATCCAAGCTATTACAAATTGATAACCAACGGGAGACATAGACAATCCTGCATCACTCGTCATTAATATTTAAAACAATTCACTGCTATTACTTGTAACGCTCACGCATTATCGTGATAAGTACTTTCTGATTGCCACTTTCAGGAAAGAACCTACACAAACCATAATAACCACTAAAACTAGCATAGGAGCGGTTCCTATTAATCCTATTCATACGCCTGTTTGCAATCATAAACCTAAATACAATTTATTCTTCTTCTCCTCATTTTTCAATCATTTGTGTTAATGTAAATATTTGCTCCACACATCCTTATACAATCTAACGCACCTTGGTCTTTACCAATCAGTCCTTCAGTCACTCGACGCACTCTTTCGGACCAGAATAGCAGCATATTGATTCTTCCCTACATACTCACATACACTATTCCCCTATAATTCTACAGTTACCCTATATACATCCCTTACCCTCTATTGTTAAGGGTACTATTGAGCTGCTCTCCTTCACCTCGGAAACTATTACCTCCATAAACGCTTTGTTGCAAAACTTCCAAATCCAATCCATTCACCATCTCAATTCCGTTCTTGCTCATTTCACAAGCAATTTCATCTATCCTGCAGATTTACCATTCTTCAAACTTGTCTCACTCTACCCATTACCTCTCATTATAAGTGTAATCTCCCAAATTCCATTCTTTCCTGCGCCCCATTCCAACCCACAACACGATTCACTATCACCTCTTCATTAATACTATTTTACAGATTTTCGAAGTGTTTCTTCGACACTCCCACTCACAATCCATTTCATCAGTTCGAAAGCGACCATCCCTATTCATTATTTGAGCATGTTCCTCTTTATTTTCATGTCTTAACCACTTCGAGCTGTTCTTCAGAAGAGCTTTTATTCCTTGTCAAGTTCCCAGTCATCTACTTCCCAAACTGTTCATTTATCCCTTTTTTCTCCTACGTATGCAGTTTTTAATTACTTGTTTCTCTATTTATTGTAAAAGACATTTTGTGAAACATATCTTCAGTATAATATAATATATATGATAATATATATATATTATAGATAATATATATATATTAGATATATAATTATATATATATATATATATATTATATATATATATATATATATCATATATATATATATATATATTAAAATAATATATATATAATAATATATATAATATATATATATAGTGATCAAATATTATTATTTGTTTGTTATCGGTATCGGTGGTATTGGTCGATTTTTGAGGTATCGGTATCGGTATCGGGACATTTTTGAGAGGGTAGTATCGGTATCGTATTCGGGTATCGGGTAAGAATTTTTGCGATACCTTAAACCAGATACCACACATTTTGTGGTCTAAACTTGATGTTCAGATATCATATACTTACTAATATATATATTATATATAATATATTATATTATATAATATATATATATATATATATATATATATATATTATAATACTATATAATATATATATATATAATATATATATATAACAATATATATATTATATATATATATATATCTATATATAATATATATATTATATATAATATATATAGTTATATAATATACCATTACCAATGTCCCGCAATTCGCTGCAGTGTAGGTGTTGAGTTAGAAAGGTTTTGACTTTTTAGACTTATCACACTATTACACGAAAAGCAAAGTTTGATAGAAGGGGGTTTTCAGCCCTTGCTATCAGTCAAAGAATTTAAAAATTTTCTTTAAATCACTCGATGACTGAGAAACGAGCTTTAACCGTTCTAGAAATTAAAGTTGAATTCTTTTTCTTTTCAATTTGCTATATATATATATATATATAATATCATATATTATATATATTATTATATATATATATATAATCATATTACTATATATATATAGTATATATATAATAATATATTATATATATATATATATATATATATATATATAAATATATTATCATTAGTTATATATATTTATATATATATATATATATATATATACTATAATATATAATATATAATATATATATATATCCGCAGATTTTGTTGGATAATTTCCGTATCTATCTGAACTACTGTAGTTAATATAGGCGTTTTTGTTTTTGCATTTGTGCTATTACGAAACGTAGAAATGCTCGAAATTGCGTTCGTTTTTGTTAAAATTAGCGCAAATCGTAAGAAATGCTTACACACAGTAAAGAATTCCCGTATTTCTATAAAGTTGCTATTTTCTGTGATTGCTGAATTTACAAGTTCTTACGAAATGTGCAAACAAAAAAATGACGCGTGGTAGGCCTACCACGCAGTCATTTTTTTGAAGTGATGAATAATGTTTCATTCAATAAAAATCAGCTTTAAATCTAATTCTTCCAAAGATCGAATAATCCAGCAATGTTTGGAGTCAAATTTTTTTTGCATTATTAAACCATCCTTTTATAATTTCCATTATCCGAAAATCGACGGGCTCAATCAAGCATCTGAATTCCAATTGCTTGGCAAAACAAAGTAAACCTCATAGAATCGTGTTCGTTTTTGCACGAAATTTAGGCAATTAGTTCAGGATCAGGAGTGCCAAAAAAATCCTATGGATGTTAAGTGAAGGTTTAAGGTTTTTATATACTAAATTATTCATTAAATTTATCTGTAGAAGCATTTTGAAAGAATGGAGAATTATTGAAAGAAGGATAGGGTATTGAGGTCATAGTGATCTCTTGACAGCTAAATTCTCTGATTGAGAATTCGAAAAGGAAACTGAGTTTTGAAGGCTCGGATCTTTAGTTATTGGAAAGTTGATTCACTAATAGTCGGACGTTACAGTCGAACACATTTATATTCTAAAAGATTCAAGTGACACCTTCAAGTTCATGGAGATGCTTTCTTTAATTGTAAAGGAAACTGCCAGATTTAGTATTGTGTTAATGAAAAAAGATATAAGAAAGTGCATTGGGAGAAGTTTTGTTTAAAATGTATTATCTGAAAGGGTAAGAAAACATTGGGAAGAGAGTCCAATGCAGGGAAGGCGTGCATAAAACCAGGAAGTTAGGAACATTCATAATGCTTAGTTTTTGGGAGATAAGTGTTGTCGATTAAACGAGTAAACAGTTTATTCAAAATGTATTAGAGGGATAAAAGATTAAAGCTAGAAAAATTACGGAGAAAGGTGAGATTTCTTTCATGGAAAAAACTTCAATCAGAACAATTCGCCAACCATTTAAAGGGCCTTAGACCGCAATTTTAATGATTTAAGGAGATAGAAATAAAGAAGTTAGTCCTAAGTAATAGTATCTAGTGGGATTGGTTAATTAAATTAGCAAAGACACACAAAATACATTTACTTTATGTAATAATTCTTCTAGTTATCATAATTCCTTTAATCGTAATTGTAATAATACGAACCGTTTACGATAGAAATGGAATTTTAGTTATTTCTTTGCTTTTAATTAGACCGTTTCGTTTTTTGTCATTGTGCTTTACGGTCGATAAGAAATGCTCACCCAGTTTTAGCACGAATTTCCTGTTTAAACGACCGCGATTTCGTGCTAGGCTTACTTTTGTTTTTAAACAATTGGAATCAGCTATTGTGATGGAGTACGTGGTTTTGGAATAAGCAGAAATAAAAAAAAATAACAAATGGTTTATATTACAGATAATTGATCAACTATTTGTGATGGAGTTTATTCATTTGGAAGAAATTAGATTTAACCCTACATCACCTAACTTATGTCTGTCACGACCGAAATATTTTTTTTATTAAAAAAATTTAACAATATGATACATTTTCTAAGAGTTTGAATTTCGGGTCTCCAAAAAATTTACGTATTCAAAATGTAAAAAGCATACAATGAATAGGGGATAATTGATGCAAATATCAATGAAAAGGATTAAAAAAAGCGAAAAAAATTGCAATAAATATTTTATAAAAATTTCTTAAAATGACGGTCTACTGGACATAAGAAAACCGTTAATGAAATGTTTTAAAGCTATGTGTTCTAGGGTTAAATCTGATTATATTGAATGGAAATTCATCAATTCAGACGGGGCCTACCACTCCGCCATCTTGTTTGTTTACAATTTTTCGTAAGAACGTGCTTAAATTCGCTAAGCCACGGGAAATAGCACCTTACAGAATTGAGGAAAATTCCTTACGTTTGGAAAGCGATTTTTTACAATTTATCGGTAAGTCTTGACAAAACGAACACGCAACTACGAGCATTTCTTGACGTTTCGTGAAGCAGAATATAATCAAAAACGGCTTGATATAATAGTATTATAGTAGTATATATTATATATATATATAATATATATATAATTATAGCTAATAGTAAAAAAATCTATCTATAAATATTCCTAAAAACAAGCAGCTTTCTATTATATATATAATATAGTAAGTATATATATATATTTATATATAGCTAACGAAAAGTGATGCATCAGATGTCACTTTTTTCGAAAGTTTGATTTTATACATCGGCGGCAATGCGGATGTCTGATAGGTATATATTATATATATATATAATATATGTATTATATATATATATATATATATATATATTATATATAATATATATATATATAATATAATATATATATATATATATATACTATATATACATATATAATATATGCCTTAAATATATTTCGAGTTTAGCCACAATCTATTAATATAATAGTGTTACAGGGTGCGAGACGGGGACCCAACTCAAATTTGCACCTCCACAGCCTCTTCCCATCCTCCGACTTAATTGGAAAGAGATTTTACAAAGGATAATATACTTTTTGCACTAGTATTGAAATGTAAATATAGGAAGGCTTGTGCTTGATGAACATCAATCTTACGCCTTTATTTCTGCTGAGAGATCTTGTTTCGTTTGCATCATATATTAGACCAGCATTTGCTAAATTACTCTCTCACTTGGAACACTAGTGGAGACAGGCCAAGTATTTCCTGCAAGTTTACTTAAGCGTGGGTAAAAATTTTGTTGCTTAACCTTCCACCAACTGATAGTATTATCGTTTTTTCTGGTGATAGTTTTCAATCATTTGCATAACTACAACTTTTAGTAATGGCTGTTTGTGTTTTCTTCCATTACTAACTGGGGACTGTAGAAATTCTTCAGTGAATCTGGTTATTGATTTCTTGTAGAAGATGTTGGTTCTGTCTGTATATTTTGTTATTTTCCTTTTAATGGGTGACGAATTAAATAGACTATTAGGATTGAAGTTTTTCAACTGCACACAAAGTAGATTTCGTTTATTTCTTTTTAATGGGTGGCGAACTTATATAGAGACTATTCGGACTGAAGTTTTTCAACTGCAAACACAAAGGTGACGAATTTACACTTGTTCTAATTATTGTGATTACAAAAAAAATATTGACTTTATTAACGGGGATCTAAGTAAGTGCAATAGTATGAAGGTCATTAATTTCCACAGAACTAAAATATTTTTAGCTTAGCTTTCTATACATACATTTTTCTTCACCTTTTTAAACCGGTATCAATTATTTGAAGATGTCAAAATTCTTTCCTTAGCGTTGAGATTATGGATCTACCATCGGAGAAAAGTGTAGAGCGGTGAGTTTTTTTAGGCATCAATAAATCATCACGTGACTTGTTGACTGCAATTATTATTACTCCTCATGAATGTGAGAATCATGAAGTCATCCATTAACACAGTTGAATCGTGTTCCCATGTCTCATTTAAAATTGTGTTGAGATTCATCTTAAATATATTTTATTATAGAAATTCTTTTATTTCAAATATCGAAATAAATATCTGCCACATCCGAAGCAGGGAGAAAGCGCGATGGGAGGCGGAATCTTTCAATGAATGTGCGGCATGCTCCACGGATCGATAGTACCCGCAATCAGTTTCATATATATATTACTATATATAATAATATATATATTTATAATATATATATAATATATATATATATATATATATATATTAATATAGATATATTTATATTATATATACATATCATATATATACTATATATTTTAATATATATATAATAACTATATATATATATTATATATATATTATATATTATACTAATATATTTATTAATATTAGGCCATATAGGGATAAAAGTATCCGGTATCGGGTATCGGGTTTCGGCAAATACTTGGTATCGGTATATATACGGTGAGTTCACTAAAATTGCGCAGTATTGTATCCGTTCGATCACCTCAAAATCCTTGGGTTATCGGATGCAAACTGAAATATAATATTATATATATATATATATATATATATATATATTATATATATATATATATATATATATAATATATATATATATATATATATATATATTATATAATATGGAGATACTATATATATACAGATAACCTACTGAAAATCCTGGAAAGGGCTTTCGCCTTTCAGTTCATCAGTATTTCTCTCTTTGGTCCGAAACTCTTAAACCCTAAACACTCTAGAGAACCATTTCTACGGGCAATGGTCTCGACGCCAGTCTCAGAGTTAAACATCAGGATAGGGATTTTACGTCTTTCGTAGTTAAGAACTTCAGTCATCTCTTCACATCAGGTCTCAAACCGTTCTCCCAGAAGCTGTAAGATTGTGCTTCTTGGCTCTTGCCAAGGGTGGAGAAGTGAGGAGGACGGGAGGAGGAGGAAGAGAGGAGGGGAGGAGGAGAGGGAGGAGAAGCTGAACAGATAAAAAAAAAAAGGTTTATCACGATAGGTGATAATATAATATATATATATATATTATATATATATATATATATATATATAATATATATTATTATATTATAATATATATGATATATAATATATAACTATATATATAATATATATATCTATATATATATATATATATATATATTATAATATAACCTAAACCTAATTGTAAATTAGCTAATTAGTCAATTGCTGATTGTTCTCCTCCTGCTCACTGTTCCTTTTACTCAAATCATAGCCAGGCAACTCAAAATTCAAGAGGTGATTTTCAATCAGAACAGAACACCAGCTTCTCAAATTCTCATCAGTCAGGGATGAATGACCTCTACCTACGAGAACCTTAGAGCCCAAAGCTGACAATTTTCTCCAAAAACCACGGAGGGGGGAAGGGGTATTGTACTGATTTAAAGAGGATCCAACCAGACGTGTTCTTCTGTGCTGCTGAAGGGAATAGGTATAAAGCAGTGGAGAGTGTGCTCCTTCACCTCAGTTGTTTTCAAATCTCAAGGGCCTTCTTCCAAGTCCTTCCTAATTGGTGGTCGGGAAGCCAGGGTGGTATGCAATTACCTTACATGTAATGAAAGGGGTGTTTTTCCACCTGATCTGCTCTTGGGCAGGACCATGTTGGTCAGGACAGAGTACGTATTATCAAGCAACCTCACTGAAACCTCTTCCTGATGATTTCCTCAATGTCCTCCATTCAAGATCAATGACTGGAAAGTTTGAAAATGAGGGCGGAGGGCTGTGGTCATCAGCAAGTCTATGTCCACAAACAGGTACTCAAACCTCCCCTTGAAGGCCACCTGAAAGTTGGATAGACTATATTATATATATATATATATTTATATTATATATATATATATATAGTATATATATATATATTATATTATATTATAATATATATATATAAATATACTATAATATTACTATATATAATAAATATATATCTCATTATACATAATAATATATATATATATAATATATATATATATTCATATATATATCATATATATACTATATATAATAATAAGATCATATATTACTATATATATATATACTTTATATATCATATTAATATATATATTATAACTATTTAATATATATATATGAGTTATGACCAAAAAATTTTTTTTGCCTGTATTAAAAATCAATGAACTTTTTTAATAATTGACAATAATGCAGAAAAATGACATTATTTCGTTCAGAATTCATTAAAACTATAGTTCAGTGTACATGACATGAAAAATTATGAAACTTAAGTTACATATCAGCACAATCAAAGTATGCAATTACAAAGCAAAGCTTTACAGATTCAACTACAACAAGTACAATAAGTTACATTCAAATATTTCACGCTGTCGGAACAAATATTCGTACTGTATGATATATCTTACAACGGATCTGTCAATATTTCCAGTGAGATTCAAAGCACTTCAATGGCTGCAAAGCAATGTTAATATCAGAATCATCCATCAATATTCGAAGTGGAATCTGCCACATGGCGTTTAAACATATTGGTTAGAAACAGGCTTCTTGCATGTATTTGAGATGAAAGCGCACGGTGTTTCCAGTGGAAATTCTCCATATTAATAAGGGACGAAGTACGAAAATAAGAGAATAAGTAAGCATCGTGAATTCCATCCTGGCGATTAGTGAAGAGACGTAATTTTTCTCAATATAATTACGCGAAGTACGCACTAGTTCTTTAAGGAAACCGAATGCTCTACATAACTCATCAGAAATCTAAAATCATCTCGCCAACCTGAATTTTGAATATTATCATTTCCACTTCGGTTGTAGGAGTGCTGCAAGATATCGCTATTGATTTTATTCACTTGTCCACGATTCATAGCTGAGAGTTGGTGGTAGAGACAAAATGGACATTTAAAGAGTCGTTAAATCATGCTTGTAAGATTCTATCAAGAAAATTAATGCTGGCAGCAATTACTTGTGGCTGACCAAATTCCTCATATGACCATTCAGTTTTTTAATTTTTTTACAATTCCATTCACTCGGTATCAGTATTTAACTGCTAGTATGTGTTCAGCATACGATCATTTGAAAGTTCTTTCCATAGCATCAAATGAATTCACCAAACTATGCATTAAAAAAATATACGGTGATTAAATCAACATTAACATTGTTACCTATCAGCCTAATTTCAATGCCTCTAAATGATTACTTGATACTCGTGGTTTGCCATTCGATTACCGTCAAGAACGAAGGGCAAGAACACTGATTCTCTTGGCAAAAGATTTAAGTGATTACGGAGCTTTATCGCATCTTCGCTAACTCTATATTACAGCTCGCCAAACACCTAGACTGTATAGTGATTGGAACACTGGATCTCATACTTCAGCCAGGACTGAGCAGTAGCTTATTACTTGAAAGAGATTTTTGGCACCAACTTATCTGCATGTGATGCTAAACGTTTATGACACGTTTTCCTTTGTCAATAAGTTCATTAATAAATAATAATCTTAAATATCATTAAATAAATTAATCGATTGGCGGTTATTTATACAAGATCTACTTTTTTTATTTGGCTAACAAGCTATATTACAGCACCGATACAAACAGATTTGTGGACACACATGACACTGGGAAACGGAGTTGTGCGGGAAGTTATTTTTATGCACCTGCAATAAAATGACTTTAGTAAGTGCAGATACACAAAAGTTCATATTTGACGGCAACCAGGGAGATTCAAAATATTGCAAAAATTTTTTAGTCATAACTCTAACATAATATAATATATATATTATATATATATGATAATATATATAAATATAATACATATATATAATATATTAATATATATATAATATATATATATATATATATATATATATATATAATATAATATATATATATTATATATATATATATATATATAATATATTATATTAATATTTATTTTTTAATTTTAATAATTATATAATATATACTATATATATATATATATATATAGTATATATAATACAATATATACGATATATGATATATATATATTAATATATATGAAAATATAAATGTTTTCAATTACGTTATTTTTTTTATTAAATTTTTAAATATTAAATCATTAATTGGTATACCACTTATATAGTTTCAGTGAAGGTTTACTGCAACCGATGGAGTATTTTAAAGATAAGGTCTAGTTTTTAATTTTTTTTCTTTTCTTTGAAAATTTTTTATTTTAGTTGCGAATTTTTAGTAGGGTAAACTGGAAAGGTTATACGTAAAGTTTGAGTTATTAATTTTTTTATTTATATTTTAACAAAGAAGCTTTTTTTAAATTAATTTTAGCACATTAAACTTTTAAACTTAGGTTTTACGTTTGATGATTTTTATCCCGATTTTTCCTTTTGTTTTTGGTTTTGTTCTTGTTTGTGTGTGTGGTGTGTGTGTGTGTGTAAGATGGAGATTTGCATAATAGGGGGCTTTTCTAATTGACTTCACAAAATCACGATGGCTAAATTCTAACTCGGCGTTCCGTATGAATACACCTCTCTAATCTAGCCCTAATCTTTTTGCTCTTGATCTTGAGACTCAGATGGCTTAGAATCTCTCTAACTCAGTTTAAACGTATCCAAACTATTAACCTAATTCTAATTTCGTCTAAAGGGTGGAAAGTATGTGCCTTGATTGTTAACATTAACATCCTGTACAGATACTCGTGAAATTCTCGACATCACTACATTTCGACTGTATTGTGGCTTAAATTTTCTTCCGCTCTCTACAATAATGATTGTGCTTCTGCTACTGTTCTCCTAACAGAACATAATTTTCACGCCTTTTTGAATATCTTACTACTTCGTCACGAGACTTGTTATATCTTCTCATCCAAATGATGATGGTCCCTCTATCTACGGGGATTCAAATGTACCAACATGATGGTATGGGATCTTTATTTGATTTAAGCGTGGGAGGAGCTGAATTCATTCAGCATTCTTAACATCTGGGAGCATACTAATTAAAGAACCAACACACATTTCGGATCGTTCCAAACAATTCTTGAACACACTTGAGCTAATGTTATCACACGAGTCTTCTCCTATAAGTACACACCTCGCTCCATTGGTTAAATACTGAACCAACAACCTTATATCTCAAATTTTAATACTATTCTCTCCAACGCTCCATCCTGCCCTGTGGTTTCTTCTTGGCACTACTGATTCTGGACGATACATTGGGGGCTGTTGCGTGTAGCTCTAACGGCTAACTATAAATTGGAATGATGTTTTCTCTGGGTGACGTTCGCTTCTGCCGACAAGGTGGGAGCTAGTAATCGTTGATGGAATAGCAGTTCATTCCTTTCTTACGACTAATCTTTCTCTCTCATAATCCAGATGAGTTCGTCGTAATTGCTCTCTGGCATTCAGGTAGAGACACATGCGTTCGGGGGTGGAAAATTCTCGTTCTCTATCACTCTCGCTAAATTTTCATTCAGCTAGAAATCGTTGCAGGGGATACTCTTCGACGAGCAAGCGGACTATTCATCAAACGAAAGTGCGCAACCTCCTTGGTTCTCCTTACGGGATAATCTTTCTGGCCTCTTGCCAAAAATATCTCAAACAACTTCTGTAAATCTACTATTCCTCTCTATATTCGTTGATGGTTCTGTTGCTAACTCTCAAACTAAAAGGCCAATCATTTCGGCCTCCATATTTTCTCTAACTCAACCGCGACGATCTGGCAATATCCTCTATCCTCCTTCTCTCTCAGGTGTCCTATGCTCTATGCTGAGATTGACATTTGATCGGGTGGATATAGGGGCTCCTGAAATCTATATGAACGTTAGGAAGGCGGTAGACCGGATGCATTTCTCCGAGTTAATTGGGGAGTGTGCTTCCTGCGGCCCTCCTTCGATTCAAATATATTCTAACGCCTCAATACGTAGCACTTTTACACTCAGGGTTGGAAGGCGCGATAATGCCAACCTAATTTTCCGCAAAAAAGGAAGACCGCTCCTTTGATCCTCATCTAACTATCGCCCATATAGATCTTTAACCTGATATTCTAATCATAAAGATATTTAGAAAACCCTTTCTCAACTCTCATTTCTTAGCTCATAGAATCTAATTCCCTTCTTTCCGATCGCCAGTACGGATTTCGCGTCGAGAGTCATTCTCGTGAAATATACTTTCCTATCCTATCTAA
>JABUQX010054229.1:67500-72500 GCA_015478945.1 Trachelipus rathkii | reverse complement strand
ATGCATATGCTGCTAGTGTCAGGTTCGATTCCAAGCAGGGGGAAATGCTTTAGGAATGTTTTATTACATATATTATATATATATATATATATTATATTATTATATATATATATATATATATATTATATATTATATATATATATATTATATATATATATATATAATATATATATATGATATATATAAATATTATGATATATTTTACTTTATGTATATACTTATATATATATTTATATATATACTATAATATTATAATATATTATATATATATATATAAAAATTTATTTATTATAAAATAAAACATAGATTTCTGAATAATTTTGTTAAATTTTATCTATATTATATTTATATAATATTTATTATATAATATTTTATATATATATCTATATATATATGGATCTTATATATTATATTTCGAGACGTAGATATTATAATATATATTATAATTAATAACTTGCGTTATTATATATATAAATATCTATATATAATATCTAATTATATAATATATATTTTGTATATATATATTATATATTTATTATATATATATATATTATATATATATATATATATAATCCAGTAGCCATCGAACGTAACTTATAGTGAGAATCACTACTCGCCACAAGATTTTTTTATTATATGTTTTCTTGATTATATGAATTATGAGGTATAAAAATCAAACGTGATAGCAAACTCCTTTTCAGGGGAAATATTGATTTTTGCTCCAGGCTGGTCCTGTCCCCCCCTCACCCCTCTGGAAATTTGATGTTGATCGGATAAGTAGGAAAAAAATATCATTAATATTTCAATTTTTCAAAAACAATTTTTTTTTTGATAAAGTGAATATTGAGATTTTTTTTTCTACTCATCCGATCAAAATGAATTTTTCAGGGCAAATATAATTGTTGAAGATACATCTTTTTTATTTAGATTATGTTTTTGTATACTAAAAAAAAATAGGTTCTTTAAATTTTTGAAATGTTTTTTTTTGGAAAATTTGTTAGAAGGACAAATCCAAAACTACTGAATATATTATATATATATATATATATATTTTATTATACGTCCTCATATATACTATATTTACGATTATATATATATAATAATATATATACTATATATTATATATTATATTATATATACCTAGTATATTATATATATATATATATATATATATACGTATATATATATTATATTATACCTATATATATATATAGTTATTATATATATATATGATATATATATAATATTATATATATATAGTATATATTATATATATGTTATATACTATATATATATATATATTTATATATATATATATATTATATATATATTATTATTATTATCATATATTATAACTATATATATATATATATATATATATGTCTATTATATATATTATATATATTTATATATATTATAGTATATAATATAATATATTATATAATTATATATATATACTATATATATAATATATTATATATATATCTATATTATATATATATAATATATATATATATATATATATATATATATATATTATATATTATTTATATATATATTATATATGTAATTATATATATTATATATATTATATTATTATATATATATATATATATTATATATATATATATATATTATATATCTTATATGTATATATAGTATATATATATAATGAATTTAAATAAAAAATGTTTATCTCCACGAAAACATTGCCCTAAAAATTTAATCCTTTTTCCGCAAAAACAAAAAAAAAAAAAAAAAATTGCAATTTTCCCATTTTCAAACCAAAAAATAGTATGGAATTGATTTGGCCCAGTTGATAGGATTTGGGTGAAAAATCAATATTAAGCTTCATTTTATTCAAGTAATAGACTCATCTTTGTATATTTCAAATTTGAAGTAATTTCGAAAAATATATAGGACGTGAATCGAAATGTCAAAAACTTAAAAAAAAAAAAAAAAAAAAAAAAAAAAAAAAAAAAAAAAAAAAAAAAAAAAAAAGTATGACTACGATATATTAGACTTCAGAAAAAGCTGTGATTTGCCTTTAATTTAATCAAAATTGGCTGAAAATTAAAAAAAAAAAAATATGCCCATTTTCAGTTTGGGGCAAAAACTGGACCAGCCCGGAACAAAATTCAAAACCTCCCCTTTCAGTTCAAATCTACTGAAGATGTTTGAAATCATCGCCGAAATGGTGTCGAAATCAATGCACCGGGCTATCTATGTATGAAGCGATTAAATCCGTTAGAAAGAATGTGATATTTGTATTGCATAAAGAATGTTATTTCTGCTTTATATGTTGACTCTGTTTGTAATGATGTGCAAGTATTGAGATTAGTATAAAAATACACTTTGAGGTAAACTATAAATTGCAGAAAATCTCCTACGCACGAGCAATTGTTCGTAACCTTCAAGGCCAAGCATCGAACCCAAGGACTTAAAGAGCGAGTAAGAATCGTTATTAATTGAGTTAGATATAATTTCCCTCCTTCTTCATGACTGACTGACTGTCTGTCTGTCAATATATATATATATATATATATATATATATATATATATATATATTATATAATTTAATATTTATTATATATTATAATTATATTATATTTATATATAAATATATATTGTTATTTATATTTTATATATATATAGTATATAATATATATATATATATTATTATATATATATATTTAATATATTATTATATATTGATTTATTATATATATATATATATATATATATATATATTATATTATCTGTTTAAGAACATATATTTCAGAGAAATACTTTCTTGGTATTGAGTGTCATTCTACCATATGATCCAAAGAGACATGATGCACAAACCATTAATACTTTATAAATAATTTTGCGCTTCTTTCCTTTAGGAAAATAAAGCCCAACAACATACCTCACACACCTACTTATATATATATACTAATCTATATATATATATATATTATCATATATATATATATATATTATATATATATATATAGTATATATAATATATATATTATACTATTTATAATATTTATATATATATATATTATTATTATATATATTATTATAATATATATATTATATATATATATTTCTATTATATATATATAATATAATATATTTATATATATATTTAATATTATTATATATTAATATATATATATATATATATATATATATATATACATATATATATATATATCTATGTTATATTATATATTTATTATTAATATTATAATTATATATTATCATATATATATAACTATATATAATATATTATATATATATATATTATATTTATTATATTTATCATTATATATATATATTTATATATTATATATTATTATTATATATATATATCATATTATATATTAATATTATATATATATATATTCTATATATATATATATATATATATATATTATATTATATAAATATATATATATATAATATAATATATTTATATATATATATATATATAATATATATATATATATATATATATATAATATATATTTATATATATAAGTGGCAACAAGAACTCTATTTTGAAGCGGAATTATAATGAGTAGATAACGAAGAAATTCTTACCTTTTATTTTCTTCGATCGTTTAGGATGGATTACACATTTATCCGTATCAAGGCTAGATTATGAGAACAATGTAACAAAATTTAAATAATAATATTAAAAATATTACAATGAGTTATATTATATATATATATGTATATATATTATCCTATATATATATATATATAATATAATATATATTTATATATATATATATATATATATATTAGTATACTATATATATATTTATATATATATATATATATATATATTATATACTATATATATATTTAATAGTATATATTATATATTATATATATTATATATAATTATATATTATTACTATATATTACTTATAATATACTTATATATAATTACTCTATACACCTCATATATATCTACTCTTTCATATTATCTATATCTCTATATATATATTATATATATATATCTAGTTATATATATATAATATATAATATATAGTTATATACTATTTATATTATATGAAATTGATTGTTTGCAAATATATGCAAAAAGTCCCGCTAAAAAGAGTAAATTTCTACTTTAGTATTAACATAATTTTTGACTTTAAATTTTATTGAGCTTGGAGGTGGTGCAAATATATAAGTAATTCTAGAAGATGGGAGGCCAGGATCTCTTTTAAAGTAAAATATTGAATTGAATCCTGTTTCAGAGGATATTTTATTCTGGAGAGATGAGATTGGATTGCAGATATGGGGGATGGTGCAAATGTTCAAAGTTTTATGGAGTACCTTTTATGCTGCAGCAATAGGAATGGAAGACTAGAGTAGTTTCTTTCCTATTTAGTGATATCAACAGTCACCTGCATTGTATTTGTATGATCAGCTGTTATTAGCATAAGTTAAAGGAAAGTTTATATTTAGCTTTTGAAGAATTTTTCGCTTTAATTTTCAAAATGTTCTTGCTTACTTTAGTATTAAATTTTTAATATTTCTTTTTAATTTTTGCTTTCAATTTCACACTCATTCTCCCATAAAAAGGTAATTTCATATACAAGAATTTTTTTAGGGGCAATGTTAATTTAAGTTCTAGGAAATTGTTGAAATTTTAAGAAAGTTGTTTTTCTCGCTGAATATGCTGTCTCTAACAAAACTGGAATCCATTCTTTAGACACTAGCTTTTAGGGATCAATTCCTTATCGTAGATTATATGTAGATAAGATCTTGTATTCCCCTAATAAATACTGTTTTGAGTTAGTGGTTTTAAAAAAAAATAACACGAGGGATTATAGAATTGAATTTTAGTGGTTAACTTCAGGAATTATTGGTTTCCTATAAACGCTGGTTTTAAATTTGTGGTTTTCCTTTTATAATTTAAACAACAAAAAATACAAAGATCCTCTTCAATATACCATAATATTAATGATTTATGGTTTTTTTTGATTAATATA
>JABUQX010054229.1:55000-57500 GCA_015478945.1 Trachelipus rathkii | reverse complement strand
TTTAGAGGGGCGGGGAGGGGGATATCGGATCACTATTTGGTGATTGCCAGGATAAGGGTGGGAGGAGAGGTGACGGTGAGGGAAAGGGGAGAAAAGAGGAGAGTGGAAGTGATAAAGGTGGAAAAATTGGAGGAGATAGTATGTAAGAGGGAGTTTAGGAGAGGTATGGAGGACAGGTGGAGAAACGTGAGAGGGACGGGAATTGGGGAGGTGGAGGGGGGGGGGAGGAGATTTAGAGAGGCAGAATGTGAAGAGGCTAGAAGGGTATTGTGGAGAAAAGGGTGGGGGCAAGCAGAAGGAAAGGGAGTGAATGGTGGAGTGAGGAGGTGAAGGAGGTGGTGAAAAGGAAAAAGGAAGCTTATGTGAAATGGTTGGGAAGTAGGGGAGAAGATAGCTGGGAGGAATATAGAAGGGTTAGAGTGGAAGCAAAGAGGGCGGTGGAGAGGGCGAAGAGAAGAGCAAAAGAGGAATGGTGTAGAAAAGTGACGGAAAATTTTGAATCGGGGAGTAAGATGTTCGGAAAGATGTTAATAAAAAAAGGAAGAGAAAGAGGGGTTCGGGAGAGGAGTAAGGAGGAGATGGGGTTGGATAGGAAGAGAGGATAGGGTAGGAAGAGGTGGAGGGAGTATTGTAGTGGACTATTGAATGTAAGGTGGGTAGGGGAGGGAGATAACAAAGAGGTTAGGATGGAAATTGAAGGGGGGAGGAGGGGGAGGATGAAATACCAAAGAGGGAAATTATTAGGGGCGGTGAAAAAAGGAAAAAAGGGAAGTCCGCAGGTCTGGATGGTGTGAGAATGGAAATGTTGCAGAAGGGAGGTATAGGGGTGGAGGAATGGCTGCATAGGTTATATAATATATGTTGGAGGAGTGGTGAGGTACCACAGGATTGGGAGGATGGATGTTTGGTTCCCCTGTATAAGGGGAAAGGGGATAGGATGGAATGTGGAAATTATAGAGGTTATATGTCTTTAAAGTTGTTAGGGAAAGTGTACGGAAAGAATACTGTTGAAAGAGAGTAAAGCGTTTAAACGGAGGGAGAATGGGGAAGAACAAAGGAGGATTTAGGGAGGGAGAGCGTGTGTGGACCCAAGTGTTCACACTAAAGACTTGTGGAGAAAAAGATTGAGAGGAAAGGGAAAAGTGTATGATGTTTTTTAGATTTAGAAGAAAGCAGTATGAAAGGAGTGAATAGGGAGTGAACTGTGGAGGTGTGGAGGAAAATGGCAGGAACAGGGGTAATTTAGGGAAAAGGTTTAGGGCTTTTAAGGAATAGTAGAGGAGGGGAGAGGAGTGTGAGGAGGGAGAGTGAGATGTTTGGGACGGTGTGTGGATTGAGGCAGGGGTGTGTAATGTCGCCGTGGCTATTCAATTTGTTTATGGAGAGTGTTTGCAGAGGAATGGTGAGGGAGGGGAGGGGGGTGGAATTGATGAATGGGAAATGATAGAAGGGAAGTGAACATGATACTGTTTGCGGATGATACTGCCCTAGTGGCGAAGAACGCGGAAGGTCTGAGGTATTTGGTGAGGGAGTTTGAGAGAGTGTGTGGACAAAAGGGGCTTAAAATAAATCCAGGTAAGAGTAAAGTGTTAGTGTTTGAGGAGGAGGAAAGTGAGGAGGGGGAGGGGTTAGAGGTTAGAGTAGGGGGGGGAGTAGTGGAAGAAGTAAAGTTTTAGATATGTAGCGATGGAGTTGGGTACGGGGGAGGGATGAAGGAGGAAATAGAACATAGAATAGGTGAAGGAATGAGGGCTTTGAGTGGTCTGAGAGAATTATGGAAAGGGGGGGATCTATCACAGAAAGTTAAGATAAGTATGTTTGAAAAAATCTGTGTACCAGCGGTGTTGTATGGGTGTGAAACGTGGGTTGAATGCTAGGTCCAGGAAAAAGTTGGAATATTTGAGATGAAGGGGTGAGAGCGGTTTGCTGGGGTTAGCAAAGGGAGAGAGATTAGGAATAGGGTGGTGAAGGAGAGGTGTTGATTGGAGAATGCGTCTGGTGGGAAAAGCGGAGAAGGGAATTTAAGATGTATGGCATTTAGTGAGAATGGAGGAGCAGAGAGTGGTTAGAAGAGTTTGGGAGGCGGGAAGGGATAGGAAGGAGAGGAAGGGGGAGGACCAAGAAGGAGGTGGATGGATGGAATAAAGGAGATGATGGAGGAGGGAGGGATGGGAGAGGAAGAGGGTAGGGTGTTGGCGAGGATAGAGTGGGGTGGAGGAGGTGGGTGAGGGCGAGATGAGGGGGGGTGTGAATGAGGGAGGCTGTACGCACCACTACCCCGCTCAAGCGGGACAAAAGTGTATGTACAATAATAACAACAAACCAAAATATATATATATATATAATATATATATAATATATATTATATATTATTATATATATATATATATATATATATATATATATATATATATATATATATATATATATATATATATATATATATATATATATATATATATGTAAGGGTGTTATATTAGTGTTTTATTATATATAAATA
>JABUQX010054229.1:45000-50000 GCA_015478945.1 Trachelipus rathkii | reverse complement strand
GAAATAATCTATATATAGTTGATAATAGTTTACCTGGTGACTCATTTACTTATTTGTCTCCGGCACATAATACGACATCTTGGTTAGATCATGTATTGTGTTCAGGGAACTTAAAAGATATTTTTGATGAAGTGCATATTTCATATGATCATAGTTTGTATGATCATTTTCCGATGTCCTGTAAACTACGAATTGAAGATTGTAATCAATTTTTGGATTGTGAAGATGTTAATAATGAGTTTATATATTGGAATAAACTCACGGTTGAAGAGAAAAATGAGTATGCTAATAATATTGACTACCTACTTGATAAAAATAACTTTTTAGAAAAGGGGGCTGCTTTCTGCAGTAAGTATAACTGCAGCAATGATAAACATTTAATTCAGATAAAACATTGGTATAAAGATATATGTAAAGTTCTACAAACTGCAAGTAAAAAGTTTTCTGTAGTCATTAAAAATGTTAAAAAATGTACGCCAGGATGGAATGAAAAATTAAGGGATTTTTATAAAGAAGCAAATTGGCATTTTAGAGAATGGAAAAAGAAAGGAAGAAAACGTCAGGGTACGGAATTTGACAAAATGTGTAAATCACGAGCTAAGTTTAAATTTGAATTAAAAAAATGTAGATTGATGGAAAACGAGATAAGAAATGAAAAATTTGCCAAAAGTTTTAGTGGTAAAAATTTAAAATTATTTTGGAATATGGTTAGTAAGGAAGGTTTATTAAAGAGAGACGTAATAAAGATTGATGAAGAAAATGATGATGGAAATATAGCGGAATTATTCTCGAATAAATTTAGGAAAGTGTTTGATGATAGATCTTCCCAATTTCACACTAAGAATGCTTTTAAAAAAGCTCATTGGACAGAAGTTTATGAATTATTCACTGCTATGGAAATTAATGAAATAATTAATAAAATGAATCCAACTTTAGGTCCAGATGGGATTCACTTATATCATTTGAAATTTGGGACGGAAAAGTTGTATAAAATTATTGCAAAATTCATGAATGTATGTATGATGCACAATCATATTCCATGTGACCTATTGGAGGGCTCGATAACCCCGATTATAAAAGATAAATACGGAAATTGCTGTGATTCCAATAATTATAGACCGGTGATGATGTCATCTGTCTTTCTAAGGCTGTTTGAATATGGAATTCTGAATAGGATTAAAGATTATGTCATTCTGGATGATAGGCAGCATGGCTTTAGAAGAAATTGCTCTACAGAGACTGCAATCTTCGTTTTGAAGGAAACAATTGCAGAATACATCGAGGGAGGTTCAACCATGTATGCGGCATTCTTAGACCTTTCGAAGGCATTTGACAAAGTCAATCATGACATTTTATTTAAGAAATTGGAGAATTTGAAAATTCCTGATATAATGCATAATATTTTAGTGCATATTTACAACAATCAGTTTGCTCATGTTAAATTTAAAAATAATGTATCAAATAGATGGAAGATAAAAAATGGTGTTAGACAAGGAGGAATTCTGTCACCTCTACTCTTTTGCATTTATATAGATGAACTTATAAAAGAATTGGTAAATAGTAAAATAGGTGCGAGATTAGGTATGAGCATGTCTAATGTTGTTATGTACGCAGATGATCTAGTTTTGTTGGCTCCCTCAATAGAAGGACTACAAAAACTTTTAGACATAACGGAAAATGTAATTAAGAGATTATGCTTGAAATTAAATGTAGATAAAAGTACAGTGATTGCGTTTTGTAATAGATCAACTAAAAATAAGGATGAATTAGTTAAAGTAAAGATTTCTCAGGGTTTTCTAAAATGTTCTATGGAAACTAAATATCTTGGCTCTATTTTAAATAAAAATCTAGAAGAAAAATCTGACGTTAGACGAGCTAGGGATAAATTTCTAGGAAAATTTAATGTTATTTTAAGAAGATTTGGTTCCTTAAGATCGGATATTGTTCTCTTCTTAATGAAATCATTTTGTATGCCATTCTATGGAGCTAATTTATGGATGAATAAGTATAATATTAGTCAAGTTTACAGACAATTTGAAGTTAGTATTCAAAATTCTATATATATATATATATATATATATATATATATATATATTAGGGATGGCCAAAAAATATCGATATATCGAAATATCGATATTTTTGGCTCGATATATCGATATTTTTGGGCGATATTTTCTTAGGCGATATATCGATATTTCGATATTTTTTCTTAATATCGAAAGCCGATATTTTTTCCAAAAATTTTTTTTTAAAGGCCGGAAAAAATAAAATCTCCCCTCTCCCGACACCCTGAAGTGATAAACCGAAAAATTGGGGTTTTAGATTTTTCGTCTTTTCGGGAACCAAAAATAGGGAGAGGGGGGATCGACATGGCACATACCACATAGTCAAATTGTCTTCTGAGTATTCACTAATCACTATTCAGTTATTCAGTGATCAAGTGGATAATGCGACCCAATAAAATTTTGGAATGATAGTAAAAATGCTTTCCCTGCTATGTTTATGTTAGCAATGAAATATCTTACTGTAAATGCGACGTCAGTCTCGTCAGAACGAACAGTTTCATTATTAAACAATGTTTGCTCAAATGAAAGGAATAGATTGACTTCCGAGCATATCAATCAGTTAGTCTTTTTAGGTGCATTAGATGATAAGTATTGGGTTTTGTAATAATATATATATATATATATATATATATATATATATATATATATATATATATATATATATATATATATATATATATATATAGCATATATATATATATATATATATATATATATATATATATATAAGCCTCCCGAAAGCATCATGCATGTAACTAAAAAACTATAACAGCTACAGGAAAATAAATAACATTTTTGATTTCAGCAAGCAATTTCATCGATGAAACTTAAAAAAATATTTTATTCTAATATTTATTAATAACACCTTAAATATTAGTATAATCTTTGGTCTGGCAGCGTACGCTCTCATCAACCTTGGAGCGTACGCTCTCATCAACCTTCCATTTCTGCAGTAGTGCGAGAGCAAGAGTTGCCAAATATTGTTTTTTTATTATGCTCTGGAGAAAATGTTAATTTTTCTTTTTATTTCCTTTTTAGTTCGAGGACGGAGGGACAGAGGGGGAGACGAAGTCCCCCCCGTCGTCCCCCGGTAGGCCGAGAAACCCCGACTCTGTCCATCTTTGTGATTTACCCTTGGGATATCTTTTAGTTAAAAAAAATCGACATTTGGCATCTTTGACGTTCACTCGTAGCGATGGAGCTCCTTCGTTCTTCTCAAAAAAATTATCATTATCATACAGATTTTCCAACATTTTTAACAATTTTAAAATTTTCAAAAGCATTTTTTTTTTTTTTATTTCATGGATAAAAATGTCTCCTGATTAATAAAATTTTATTTATTTTCCTGTAGCTGTTATAGTTTTTTTGTTACATGCATGTTGCTTTCGGGAGGCTGACCATATATATATATATATATATATATATATATATATATATATTATATATATATATATATATATATATATATATATATATATATATATATATATATATATATATATATATATATATATATATATATATATATATATATATATATATTTCTTTTTATATATATATATATATATATATATATATATATATATATATATATATATATATATATATATATATATATATATATATATATATATATATATATATATATATATATATATATATATATATATATATATATATATATATATATATATATATATATATATAGGCACTTGTCCTTTAAAAGGAAGTTACATAAAAAGACATGATATCGAAAATCGCCGAACGCTACTCGTGCAGCCCTGCAGTGTCACGTGTTAGCTAAAACTCCAATAGAAAGAGCGCGAGAGTTACCACAAGTTGCTTTTTTTTATCATGTTAATTTTTATGTTAATTTTTTAATTTTTTTTTTTAATTTTTTAATTTTTTAAGTTTCGGGCGGGATAGAGAGTGGGACAAAGTCCCCTGTCATCTCCCCGCTGAGGCCGAGAGACCCTGACTCCTGCCATCTTTGGCGGTTTACCTTTGGGTATTCCATTAGTTAAAAAAAATTATTGGCAACTTTGACGCACTATTGCCTTGAAATAATCGGAAAAAACGATTACATCGTTCGTTCGATATATATCGGTTAACTTCCTTTTAAAGGACAAGTTCATATATATATATATATATATATATATATATATATATATATATATAAATATATATTATGGGTAGGCATTTATATATATATATATATATATATATATATATCAGTGGTGTACCTAAAGATTATGCTTGGGTAGGCAGTTATATATATATATATATATATATATATATATATATATATATATATATATATATATATATATATATATATATATATATATATATATATATATATATATATATAAAATATATATATATATATATATATATATATATATATATAACGAAAACTCTTTAACTGCAATACGTCCTTATTTATTTGAAGGAAAAATTTAATTTTTCACGTCCTTTTGAATAAAGCTATGTTTATTTATGTGTATTATATGCATAAGATTGACTCAAAGCCTGACATAGGCCTACCAGAATTTTTAAATAATTATTTTAATTATATAAAGGTAAACAACACTTAATTAATAAAAATGTTACATATAATTAAAATTCAATAAAGCACAACACCTTCACTGCCTCTATTCCAAAACTTAACACAGCAAATATATGGTAAACATTTATTTTCACTCTGCCACCATAAGTTAAAATATCGTACATTGATAGATAGATAGATAGATAGTTAGATATATAGATAGATAAATAGATAGATAGATAGATAGATAGATAGATAGATAGATAGATAGATAGAGAGAGAGAGAGAGAGAGAGAGAGAGAGAGAGAGAGAGAGAGAGAGAGAGAGAGAGAGAGAGAGAGAGAGAGAGATTCAAAATCTTTTTTTTCAAATTATTTCGTACGATT
>JABUQX010054229.1:0-40000 GCA_015478945.1 Trachelipus rathkii | reverse complement strand
TGCCGTTTGGTTTTAGGATCGTACTCAAAAACCCATGATTTATCGCCTGTTATAACTTTATCCAAAAATTGTGCTCCATTTCAAGTCCTTTAAGTAAATCTTGCCAAATTTTGACCCTGTTCGCTTTCTGCTCCACAGACAAGTCTTTCGGCACTAGTTTTGCAAAAAAATGCAAATGGTTCGTTAAAATTCTATGAACTGCATTTTTATCCAAACCAGTTTCTTCTGCAATCATTCTGACACTGAACCGGCGGTCTCTCCATCACAGCTCTAACAACTTTCACATTTCATCTTTGTTGACGAGGTTGGTATTCCACAACGAGGTCATAGCCTGCTTTATTTTCTCACCCATACCCCTCTTTGACTTTGTACCACTTAAAAACAAAGTTCTCGATAGATCGAGTGGCATCCCCATAAGCTTCATTTAAAGATGCAAATGTCTCAGTGGTAGACTTGCTACTTTTCACAGAATTTGATAGCGGCGCCGCTGTTCAAGTATTTACCATCGCAAAGGCGTACTTTGAGGATAGAAAACACGCCGTACACAAAACAGATGTACTTTGCAAAAGCAATAAAGAGATTAGAAAACACGTCCAGCCACATAAACGGATTAGCCAGGTGCAAGACTGACTTTATAAAATCTGGTTAAAACTGGTATGGATGTGCCTTCAAACAACTAGCTACCCACTCGTAAACGTCATGGAGGAGCATTACTCAGTCTTTCATTGAATATTCAAGTTAGCAACTTTACTTTTTGGGACAGAGGAGTATATATATTTACATATATATATATATATATATATATATATATATATATATATATATATACTATATATATATATATACTATATATATATATATATATATATATATATATATATATATATTTATAACTATATATATATACATGTATATAATTTATATATATATATATATATATATATATATATATATATATATATATATATATATATATATATATATATATATATATATATATATATATATATATAGCATATATATATATATATAATAATAGCAACCTTATATATGTATAATATATATATATATAGCCTTAACATATATATATATATAACCATATATATATATATATATATGTATATATATATAATAATATATATATACTTAACATATATCTTTGCTATATAACATATATATAATAATAACTTATATACATGTATAGAATTTATATATATATATATATATATATATATATATATATATATATATATATATATATATATATATATATATATATATATATATATATATATACTATATTTATAATTTATATATATATATATATACTTAATATATAATATATATATATATAATAATAACTTAATATATATAATAACAACAATATATATATATACACATACCGAAGTATATATATAATAATAATATATAATATATATATATATATATATATACCTTCACTCATATATAATAACCATATACATATATATACTCTAACTCAACTGCTATATATATATATATATATATAGCAATATATATATACCGGGTATATAACCAATATATATATATATATAATATAACTCTTCTATATATAATAATATATATATATATATATATATATATATATATATATATATATATATATATATATATATATAAATTCAGTGGGGGTAAAATTTTGTTTCATCGTTTAAATATTAAATAAATTTTATTTGTTTTATTTTCACTAAAAAATAATTTTCTTGAAATATATATTCTTAAACTTTGAAACATCAAATATATACTCTAAAGAACATATATATATAACTGCTATATTTAACAATAACTTATAGAGATATATATTTAAATAGAAAGGTATCTAAATTTATTCTATTTTCACTAAAAAATAATTTTCTTGAAATATATATTCTTAAACTTTGAAACCAAAAATATATAAAGAACAAAAATCATTAAGTATTATTTTAGAAATCACCCTTCTATTATCTTTTAAAACGAGAACATGCATTTGCTCTTTCCTTATTAAGAAGCATCGCACGAAATCTATGTATATCACTTATTTCAATATATCCAGCAACAATGGCAATCGGAGGTTTAGGACGAGCGCGGAACCATCGATTATATCATGGATATTTGAATATTTGCTGCAAAATACCTATAAATCGCCTGTAACGGTGAAATTGTATTGTTTCAATTCAAGTTAAAACTAATCACCAGAATGAACTTGTGAATAACAGAATACAAGTATTTGAGATAGGAAATTTATGAGAGTCATATATTAAATTTGAAAACGAACATTTCAATAAACTTTAGTAACCAACGGCCTAAATTGAAAAATACTTTTAAAATTTGTGTGGCATTTTATATAAGAGAAACGTATTGCATGTTGGCAATGCTATGATTCAGCTGCCCAGTTTCTACTATACTATATATTATATATCCGTAGGCTTCTATATATAGCCCCTAATAGCCCTGCATACAGAGAGGATCTCAATGCAATTATAATCAGATTTTTAAAGGTCGAAAATTTTCCTAATTTCTTATTTTAATTGACCTTTGTATTCGTCAGCTTTGGCCATACCAGGAGTCTTTTTATAGGGTCTTACGAAGGGTCGGTTATATATATCAATAAGTTCCGGACTACCCAGCATACCCTTGTACTATATATGTTAATATCTGTAACGTAAAATGACAAATAAAGATTACATTAGAATGGTGAATTTTCAATTTTTTTCTATCTTTTTATATTAGTTTTTATCTTATTTATCGCTTAAAATTTAAATGCAAACTATCAGCAAAACAAGTATTTCTTTAATATCTATCCTCTAAAGTGGCTTATATGCCATACTATGAACATTTTATTAAATATAAAATAATAATAATAAAAATTAGTATTGAAAAATATATAATATTAAACTAAAAAAAATAGTATAAAAAGCATATAAGAGCAGTCACAGGCCATTCTTGCTACTATAGCTCATCTCCAGGAATGATAAAAATATTAAAAATATAGTAAATAATAATTAAAATTAAGATTAATAATGACAAATCTAGGAAAATAAATAATAATATATATAATAATAATAATAATAATAAATAATAATAATAATAATAATAATAATAATAATAATAATATAATAATAATAATAATGTTTTATTACTATTATAATTATTTTGTATATTATTATTGGAATTTTATTTTTTTGGTTTCTTTATTATTGATTATTAATAACTTTTAATGTTATTAATATTATATTGTGATGATAATACTTAGCAACTAAAACTTTAATGTACAAATTATTCTATCTTTTTAATGTTAAAATTATGTTTATATTTTTGTAGACACCTTGATGAATGGGTCCCAGTTTTGAAACAAACGTTGTCAATTTAATAAATATGTTCAGATTCTTTCTCGCCGTATGCTTTATCCTCCTCTCTCGTCTCTCTCTCTCTATATAATCGATATTGTGTTTTCTATATATTATTATATATATATAGTTATTATAATATATATGCTATATTATTATATTATATTGGAAAGTATAATAGTATATATAATGATATTTAAGAAATTTTGGATAAAATCTAAAATAGCAGCTATATGAGTATAGTAAATAGAGGGTGTATATAATATATATATATAGTAATATATATATAGTATATATAATATATATATTCTTAAATTTATTTGCCAAACAGATAACTTTTAAACTACAATATCAAAGTCTATCTACTTCAAATATGAAACCTTGTGATTTCCACGATAAAATCTCATTATCAAAAGAAAAATGAAACTTTGATCGAAATGCGAATACATAAATCAGAAAACTGATCAGAAATATCAATCTCTTGTTCAATGGTACATTCGTGAAGGTTCCAATTTATTTCCTCTTTTGGCATCATTAACTTCTATTCTTTTCGGTAACTTAATTTTCTACAGGATATAGGATAAAGACTTTCGCGGATCAGGTTATATTATTATATTATATTATTATTATTATATTATTATTATGTATTATGTATCTATTATTATTATTATGTATTATTATATATATTCATTATTATTATACTATTATTTTTATGTGAATTATATTATTATAATGAGTATTATTATTATTATTATTATCGCTTTGGGACATATCAAAGCAATGAAAATTTCTAGAAAAACTGATTCTGAGTTAGTTGTATAATATGTTCTTATTTTGGTTTGAGTTAGTGTTTTATTATTAGCACTATTAAGGTAAGTAGTTGTAATAATTATTGAGAAATAAGTTATTCTATTATTGTTTTATTGTTATCTGATGAAATTCATTAATTATTTGATTGGATGTAATTATTTATTGATTATGTATTTATATTAGTGCTTCTGCTTCACTTATGGTTATTAAATTATTAATTACGCATATTATATGTATGTATTCGAGTGAGTATGGTGTAGAATATGATGAGGAATTATCTAATATTAGCAATTATATTGAATGTATTAGTGCTGACATATTTAAGGTAGTTGTCGATTTATATCATGTGTCAATCAGTTGCAAAGTAACATACCATTGTTTTTATGTTCTTTTCTCAGACACACCAATTGATATCGGCATTTATCTATTATTAAGTATTTATTATTATGGATTGATTGGATTATGTATTAGTGATTATTTATATTGAAATTGTAGTGATTATTATTTAGATTATTATATTATTATCTATTATTATTATATGATTATTATGGAGATTTCATTATAGGTTTCAGGTTTCCCTAAGGTGTGATTGTGAATGATTGGAAGAATTAATAACAAAGATATGAGGGGAGGAAGGAAAATATCGTGGATCGGTTGTAAACCTAGTTACATGGCGATCGGAAAGCACAATGGCGAGACGGCGTTAGTATATATACGTGAGTCGAGGAGTAAATATATATAAAGTATTATGAAGTATAGAAGTAGTTATTGTATAGATATGTATATGATTTGATATGAGAGAGTGAGTAGGTAGTAGGTGAGTTAGGTATAGGTTAGTATTTAACTAATAAGGTGAGGATAAGGGTAGGATATATATGTAATGTTTAAATATGATGAGGGTAGATTCTATAAGTATGATTAGTAGAGAGAGTTTAGTTGGTGAGTGAGGATTAGTGGTGTAGGAGTGTATATTATTGTTTACTTTGGGTTCTAAGGGCGGTAGAGTAGGATAGCATGGAATTATCTTTAGTGAAGTTTGAATTTTGTAATATATTTTTTAATAACACTAGAGTGAAAGATATTTAAATTGGTAATATTTGATGCGTTTTCTTTTCGCTTGGTGGTACAGGAGGGCGGAATAGAGCCATGAAAGTTGGCAATTCCATAATTTAGAGAGAGACAAACGACCCAACCAGCAGTTGCATTCTTCATTTTTGGTGGACCCGTCCAGACGCGTCGAGCTGAGCAAACTACTGCTCCTGCTGTCATAATATCCAGAACCTTCCGTCAGTGCACTGCCTCAAGTTCCACATTTCCCGAGCTCCTTGTACCCCATTCCTCCCAAAGGGAAGACGCCCATTCTTCAAAAATTAAGCAGCGATCAGAGAACGATGAAGTCGTTGATCCTGAATAGTAGTGTAGCTGAAGAGAGAAACCCATATTTTCCCCAACCAAGAAGACATTAACGACTTCGATCAGAGATCATTGTCTCACAAAGTCAAAGCGCCGAGCTTTGAATTCTATAACCTCTTTTATGGAATTATGGTTTATTATGATATGTTTGAAAGTAGGCAAGTCAAAGAAACGTCGCCACTCTTTTTCAACTTTTTCAACCAGTCAGATGGACTTTGCTTTCGCCACAGTTGTGAACAAGGGTTTTGTTTGTAGCACTTGAATTGCCTGTAACTCCCTGCGAGTGGCACTTCTTCATTATAGCTCATCGAGTCTCAAAGCTGTGATACTTCATAACAGGAACATGTTTCCATCTCTTCCCTTGGCTTACTCGTTGGTGCTGCTCAAAGAGGAACACAGCAACGTGAAAGCCTATTGCTAAGCCCTTGAATATAAGAACACAAATTGGGTAACAGTTAATTAGGAGATTTAATGGGCGGTGGCTTACCAAGTTTTCTCGATGCCTACGTTTGTCCTGGACAGCAGGGCCCTCCGGCAGAGCACTACCAAAGGCGAGATTGGCCACACTGAGTTCAGGGTAGGGGGAACAATGTTAAATGGGGCAGCCTCTATGGACCCCAGAATAATATTGTTCCCTCCACTAAAAACATAAAATTAGCGCGTCATGAAACAGTTTGTCACAGCTCTAGATAAGAATAAGGAGTCTTCAACCCTCATCTACCTGTAAGGTTTCTTCCCTAAGCTGTCTGGGGCAAAGGGCTTGCCGGTGTCTTCGTCGGACCACAATAAAAGATATAGAGTAAGAATTCCCGACAGAAGACAGAAAAAGCAGCTCTGGAACACTTTGTAGCACTGGTTCGGTGGCTTCATTGAGAATCATAAGACTCTGAAAACTATGAGGATTTGTTGAGACTCTCTGGTCGGAACTATGGCAAAATGGGTGCCTGCTGAGGCAGTCTATCCTATACATTTATTAATAGCTTGAATTGAAAATTTAAGGTAAAACATATATTTGGAACTCAGAGAGAGCATGGCGAGCGATTTCACCAGGATATTCCGTACTTTGAACGCCATTACGAAAACATGGTTGGAGACTGTATTTGGGGGTTGATTCGTGAAAGCAACTTACCGTATAAACTAAATCCAGAAATAACTTCTACTTCTAAATATTGTTGAAGTCTCTGTTGTAATAAGACCAAGAATAAATATAATGTACTTTTTTATATGTCGGTTTCTTTTTTCTACGTTATGGAATTAGGCTGATGCAGCTTACCTGATTTTATCTGAGAAAGAAATATGTAAACAAATATCATTATTGATTCAGCAAAATAAAGTTTGAAGGAAATTAGTGAAAAAAGATTTCAACTTTAGGTATAAGAAAATGGGAAATTACAATTGCTGTCCAAAGACAAAAATATGTATTACATAGTGTTATTTGCTTCATGAGGGAAATCTGAGATTGTCCAACTAAACCTGAAATAAAATTTCTGAAGTGTATTTTTTTCTTTCTATTGATTTTTTAGTATTATTTAATATTATATTGTAGTTCTCTCTCTCTCTCTCTTCTAATTTGAGATTATGATATAAATTATCATCTTCAGATTCTTCTGATTTGTTATTATTGTTGATATAACCACCATTCTATTATTTTTAAAAAAAATTTTTTTGTGTAAATATTAAGTTGATACTACTTCTCCATTTGTAAATGTTATAAGCACCTAAATTCCTTACTCCAGAAGCATTAATATATATATAGTTAATATATATTATAATATAATATATTTATATATAATATATATATTATATATACTAGTATATATAATACATAATATATATATATATATAATATATATTATATATATATTAATATATAATATATATTATATATATATATTATTTGTAAGAATTTTGACCATTTGACAAGACAAATTTCAGGTGACAGGATAAGAAACTTTATTTATTTAATGTTTTTAATGTATTATTATATTCTTTATGAACCACGATTTTGTAAGCTGAAAGGTAAATTTGTAAATGACAAGTAACATTACACGTGACTTTTATGTGAGCGTTGGTATACTTCGTGAGCGTGGTAAACTTCGTGGCGTGGTAACTTCGAGGAGTAAGCGTGTAGAATTCGTAGCAAGAAATAGTACTCGTATACCTACTAAAATAGAACTGTTACAGGAAAGGTCAGCTTACGTGTGTTTAATAGATGCTACATATAGGGAACCAAAACTGCGGCCACTCAGTCAGAATTGGGGGCGACAGTATACTTACCGTCATAAAAGAATGGGACCCACTCTGCGGCCACTTCCGGTCAGCATGAGGGCGTAGCTATGGGCACTTCCTAGAATGCTGCTAGGAAACTCGAAGTTGAGTCTTGGGAAAACCAAGTCGACTTACCGTTCCAAGAAACAGTACTTCCGGTCCACGTTCCGTAATGCAACTTGGCGTTTGCCTGAATCGGCCACTTTTTCGTCGTATTCGACTAGGGAAAAGGCTTGAGGGCCTTGCGAACAGTAAACGTACCGTCTAACAACTGGGACCATACCACTCTGCGGCCTACTCTCCGTCAGAAATGAGGGCGAGCTATGCCACTGTCCTCAAGAAGCTCGTAGGGAAACTCGAAGTGAGTCTTGGGAAACGTCACTACCGTTCAGTAAACAGTACTGTCGGGCCATCTTTCCGTACGCACTGGCGCACGAATCGGCCACTTCCGTATTTGTAGGGAAAGGCTGAAGACCTTGGGCGACAGTAACTACCGGTCTTAAATGGGACCCACTTGCGGCCACTTCCGTCAGATGTGTGAGGCGGCTATGGCCACTTAACAAAAGCTAGGGAAATCCGAAAGGTTTGGAACGGTCACTACCGTTCCCAGTAAACAAGCTTTCGGCCACTTCCTAAGCACTGTCGCTAAACACAGTGTGACAGCTTATTAGTAAAAGGTTTCGGCCTGGGATCTATTGCTTCCTAAGCGGTTTACCAGCAGTTCCGTTTTAAAGATAGCCGAGAGAAACTCCTAGTGCTTTCTCTGAATCGCCCTCAAAATCTCGTCTGAAGTTTCCTCAAAGAAAGTTTGAATAAATTATTTAAACTATAAATTACTTTTAAATAATATTACATAATTAAGAATAACTTTAATAAAATAAGTCTAAATTTTTCGTATTCCTTGCAAATAAAGGGTAACTAATTTACTCTTTTAATATATTTCTCCGATAATTACATTTATGTACAAACTTTAAAATCGATTGATAAACTGTAATAAATTTAGTGGCATATTATTATTAGACTACGGGAAATACTAATTACTACTAATTTATTTAAAACTAATTTGTCTTAGACACATAAAGTTCCTACAATATCTTTTAAGAAAAAAGAAAATAAAAATGAAACTAAAGTAATGGCATGTATTCCGCATCTTTAAAACGCAAGGCAAAAGCTTCAAAAATATATAATTCTAAATACGTTAATATAATTAATTAACTTTTAAACATTAAAAAACTTTAATTTTATAAATTCACAATATATAAATGCATTTAGTATAAACAATTAACGTTTATTTAAATGATTTCTTAAATTGGCATGGCATGGGCATAGTGGCATGTGGCATTGCATTGGCATGGGCAATGGATCAACTTGCTGCGCTGAGCACGGGCAAGCCGCGTCCACGTGGCTCAGTCGCTCGCTAACGCCTCGTGCTCCGTTCGCCAGTAAAGATTATGGCAATGTACCACCGAGCAAATGGATACAAATCTTTGTTCCAAAAAAGACAACTTTAAAATTACATAGGAAATAGATAAAATATTACGAATACGCGTCATTTTTTGAGAAAAGAACAAATGCATCGATCTAAAATCGTATCATTGCAGCTTGAGAAGCATTTAAATGTATTCTTCCATTAATTATTTGTATATACATTTTATGATAATTATGTTAAAAACTAAAGCATCTGCATTTTGGAATTTAATTAATAACAGAATTTTTATGTAAACATCTCAAAGCTTCGTTAACGGGTAACTTAAATAAAAGACAGTTTCAAAAACTGAAACAATTCAATCTTAAACATCTAAAAGACTATAAATTTACGGGTAACTTATATAACTGTTCTTTCATAAGAGTTGGAATAGAAAAAAGTAAAAATTTTACACTATATATTACTTTTCGCCCATTTCACCACTTTTTTATTAAATTACCCAGAATTCACCACGAAGATTCTAAACTAATTCTAAAATAAGAATATTATTTTAATTTATTCAAATCATTTTGGATCGTCATATTGGAATTTCGGCAAATGAAACATATATCAAAACTTAACTATATTTACATATTTACAAGAATCTTTAATCAGGAAATCAAGACTAAAAGAAAAACAAAAAATTAGTTAAACTGCAAAAAAAAATTTACTAACTTAATCCGAGATCTTTCACAAAAGATTTTAACCTCTCAGCAATTTTTCGAAACAACCCAAAAAATATTCCTCATTAATAAAGTACTTAAAACCTCTACTTCATTACGATATTCAAATCATTACCATGGATTTTTTTCGAAAAATTCCACATCAATTACTTGGAGATGTTTTATTCATTGATATAACTATATTCTCAATTAAGTTAGCTTAAACCTAAAAGTAACTTGCTCTAAAGTAGATTATGCTGATTGTTTAACCTTTTACACCATCCTAGTTCATTTCAGCGGATTTGAAATAGCGGTTGTGTCTAATGAAATTTTGCTATTTTACGAGTCGAATTCAAAAAATGGTTTGACAAGAACAAAGTGAACCGAAGGGAAAACAAATAAGAGAAACGTTCCAAATCTAAAAGCGTAGCCTATAGATATCAAAATTTCCTAATACCCTCTGTGCAACAGAAACTAAACAATTAATCATCTGTAAAACATATATATCTATTTACTGAAATTCATTTTCAAACTTTATATTACTAAAAATTACCATAATCAAAAAATGCTTTAATATAATACTAACATTAATTTATATAAAAGAATTTGAGTACTCAAATCTAAAGTTCTACATTTTGCATATGTTCTATCAGTATATTAAATCAACATTTTTCTTTTATAATCTTTTCATGATTTTTATAGCCTTAGCATACGTTTCTTAAACCTTTCTTTATGCAAAATAGTTAAATATTTTTATTCATACAAAATCATTTTCATAAATTATTATAATAAATAAACAATAAAGGGTTAATTCATTAATTTTAAAATTTTAAAGACTGCTACAGCACTAATCTCATCTAATAATTAAACACACAGATTCGCACTACCTCTTAAAAAGTTCTCGAAAATGTATTCTATTAAGAAACTTTAATCATCTTATAAAAATATACTTTACATTCAACATAAGTCTTAAAGTTATAAGATTAAATTGATAATTATGAGAGCATATAAAAGGAAATTACTTTAAATGTTCCTGATAAGAATTCAAGGATATTCTTATAGAATTAAATTTAGCTTGTTGATAATATCATCCTGCTACTTTTTCTCCTCATCATTTTTACTATCAAAGCTGTTTTGCTATATATACTGTAATTCATTGTCTACTTTTATTAATTATATCTAAAATAAATTTGATGCCCAGATAAGATTCAAAAGGGAAAAAGCTATTGTGACAGGGTATTAGTATTATTTTTACGTTCTTATTAACATATCAGTTGATTATTGTTTACAGTATACTTATCACACCGTTTATTATATTTATATCATATAATCATATTATATATATCATTACATTATCATTTTATGTATCATCCACTATTTCTAATTATTATCGCATTATCATTATACTATCCTTAAAATTATTATATTAATTATTAATATAATTTTAAAGTTCTGGTTTCGGTTTTAGCAGGTATTTTAAAAAATCCTCCCGCACAGAATTTATTTTTTATTATTAAAGTACGTCGCCATTAATATCAAAATACTAATTCGTATATTTTGTATAACATCCTAGTTCGTCAGTTTTACTTGTATGTTTAATTGTTACAACTTCATTAAGATCTTTTGGCCATGTCTTTAATTACTATCAGACTATAATTCATCTATAAACAATCTAGTTATCGTCAATAAATCGTTATTATTATCATTATATATCATTAAATCATAATTATTATCTTTATTTTATATACATTATATTATAAACTTTTTAGTCCAATATTATATTATCCTTCTTATTACATTATCATTAATATATAATTTAAATCATCATTATTGTTATGGGAATATTATGTTACTGTTATTTTAGTTTTTTAAGTAAGTGGTACTGTTATAGCTAAAATATGATTTAGAGAAAATTGTGCTTTCTCAAGGCTTGAACAAAGTAGTGTAACTCATTTAGTTAATGGCTCCATAAGTATTATCCATCATAAATATCAATCAACGCTACAAATATTTGTATTAATCCTGCAACTATCATCTTTACCATTACCAAGACTATGTCTATAATCGTTATAAATAAAATGGTTATCATTAATATTAATATAGTATACGCTCTTTACCTTTATTCTTACAACCATGAATGACATATTGTCTATATATCATTATCCCTACTATTATTAATCATTAAAAATTTTATTTCAATATATTATATTATATGATACTATAAACTATAATTATTTGAAACTTTTTTTCTTTCTTTTCTTTCTTCTTGCTGCAATCTCGCTTAAGGTACCTTTATCGTTTCCCATTATGCTGTCATCAGGACATTTTATTTTCTCAAATAGTTAAGAACTAACTCTTTAAAAAAGATACTCACTATCATAAGATATTAACAAGAAAAAGAACACAATTTATTGAAGTGGCGTGATGAGTTCAATAGTTCATTAGAATAATCTTTGAAATTTCTTTATTAAGTCTTCGATTATCGACATTTTTATTTAAGCTTTATCTTTTTTGTAAATTTTACTATGAATTTATTATTAACTTTACTTTTACTCATTTCATTTTATCTATCAACTGTCTGCACTTGTCAAGCTAAAGCTAATACTATTGCAATTGTCTACTGTGGATTGTCTCGCCGCTATGCACAATAGTGATTTTGAACCTTTGACATACATTTTTTTCAGGTGACAGGATGAATAACTTTATTTACGCAATGATTTATTTTATTAATCTTATTTGCCACAATTGGTAGGAAAGTAAATTGTTTAATGACAATACATGACACGGTGATTTAGTGAGCGTGTAATTCGTGACATGGTAACTTCGTGTAGCGTGGTGACTTGTGAGTGGTAAATTCGTGAGCGTGGTAAGCTTCGGTAAGCGTGTGAATTCGAGCACAATGAAAAGGCACTCGTATCCCTCTAAAATAGATGACTGTTTACAGAAGGTAGCTTACGGTGTTTAAAGATGTTACATTAAGGGAACCCAATGCGCACTCAGTCGATGGGGCGTACAGTTAACTAGCCGTACTAAAATGGGACCACTCGCGGCCATTCCGTCCAGAAATGAGGGCCGAGCTATGGCACTTCCAGAAAGCTTCTAGGAAACTCGAAGTGAATTTGGGAAAACAGTCCACTACTCAGTCTTCAAGAAACAGTATGATGGCCACTTCGTAAGCCGTGTGCCGAAGCACTTCGTATTCGCTAGGAAAGCTGAGGCTTGGCGACAGTAACTCGCTCTAAATGGGACTCACTCTCGCCATTCCGCTCCGAATGAGGGCGAGCATGGCATTCCAAGTCTAGGGATAACTCGAAGAGTTTGGGAAACGGTCCACTACCGTCAGTAATACTTCGCACTTCCGTAGAGCACTGGCGCCGAATCGGCCACTTCCGTATTCGACTAGGAAAGGCTGAGGCATGGGCGACAGTAACTACCGTCTAAATGGACCCATTTGTCGGCCAATTCGTCCACGTGAGGGAGCTATTTGGCCCCACTTCCAATAATCTCTAGGAAATCCGAAGGTTTGGGAAAGCGTCCTACTGTCAGGTAAACAATGCTTGGCCATTCCGTAGCCTGTGCTAACCAAGGTGAAGCTTAGTTACTAAAAAAGGTTTCCGGCTGGGACTATTGCTCCTAAAGCGTTTTACCACGAGTTGCTTTTGAATGGTCTAGAGAATCCGCTAGTTGCTTCTGAATCCTCAATCTCGTGCTGAAGATTATTCCTCAAAGAAGTGAATAATAGATTAATTACTAATAATGAATAACTTTTTAAAAATATTTACATAATTAAAGAGAAATAGACTTAATAAAATAAGTCTTAAATATTCGTATTCCTGTTATAATAACTGTAAGTACTTTCACGCAGAAATTATACAATAACTGTAAATGTACTTCCTGTTATAAACTGTAAATAATTTCACGCAGAAGTACTTAAGTACTATAGTATACTGTAAATACTACATTACCTGTCTATAACTGTATAACTTCCAAACTACATCCCTCAAATCTTATTTGAAATATTAGAGATCAAAAATGAACTTAAAATTGCATGTATTCCGATATATATATAATCTTAAAACTTACAATATATTCACATTAGTTCTAATAATGCTTATATAATAATTAATTAGCTTTTAAAAGAATTAAAAATAACTGTTAATATTTATAATATTAGAATAATATAATGATGTTGCTGTAAACAATTAACTTTTTAAATGATCTCTTAAATTTATAATAGAAAATAAAATATTCCGCAATAACGCGTTCATTTTGAGAGAACAAGCTATGAATCTAAAATTGTATATTGCGAAGCTCAAAAGAATTTAAAAGTATTGGTTTCCATTATTCTATTTTGTAATATACATCTACTACCTAATTGATTAAAAATAAATAATTGCAATTTAATCTCATTCCTCAACAGAAGCGTTAATGAAAAAATCTCAAAGCCTTCGTTACAACGGTAACTTAATAAATAAGACAGTTGCAATATTTGGTACATAATGATATCATAATAGTCATCCTAAAAGATTAAATTTAAGGGTAACTTAATTAAATAAGCATATATATATAGGCAGTTACTTATATTAGGTAAAAATTTTAACAATAAAATATATATATATATAATATATATATATATATATATATATAATATATATAAGTATATACTATATATATATATATAATATATATATATATTATATATTATTATATATATATAGTATATATTAATAGTAATAAGAATAAGTTATTATTATTATATATGGATATATTATGAATAATATTATATATATTAATATATATATATAGATATATATAATATATTATATATATAATTAGATTATATAAAATTTATATAATATCATATATATACATATATATAATTAATTTTTTATTTATTCCTTGTAGAAAAATATTTATATAATTTAGATTCCCCTTAATTCCATAATTACCCAACCTAGTAGTTATTCTTTACAGTAAAGTTTTAACTTTTAATAATCTTACGTAATTTATATTCAGCTCACACTTATTGCACAAAGTCACATTCTCAAATTATTGCAAACTTGATAGGCCTCTCTCACGACTCTCTCTCTCCTCATCACCCTCAACATTCACAATTGCAACCAAATATTGGAATACTTTCATAAAACATCCACAATATCATTACCATCTCTCCTCTACTCCCAATTAACATAAAACTCTCTTCTCTCTCTCTCTCACATCTCTCAATATCCACCCTCTCTCCTCCGTCCTCTTCTTCTCTCTCTCTCTCTCTCTCTCTCGTCTCATCCTCTCTCTTCTCGTCTCTCCTCTCTCTCTCTCTCAAGCAATCTAAGCAAACATTATCGACATCCTCAAACAATGTTGCAATACCTTAAATGGTTCATATAGATATCAAGGAATCAAATCCTTCTTCCTCACTTTAAAACACAACACTCATATTGCCTTAAACACCAATTTTCAAAGCTCGCAATCTAACGACATAAAAGTTCCAATTCTTTCTTTAAAGCTGCAATAACTATTACAATATGCATGCTACAATTATTTTATCTTAACATCGGATCTAATGGTTTCTATGCAAACTGTAGATTCTTTCACATTCAAATACACCAATTAAATATACCTTAAAATTGCACATTCACTCCAATCTATTACGTTTCCGTTTTCAGCAACTTGGTCCATTCACATTAAAAATAAATCTTGCAAAAATCTTATTAACAGTACGATTCACTCTGTCTTTTCAATCTGATTTTCTCCTGCAATCCTTTTAGTAAAGCTCTAATCATACTTTGAATTTCAAATCTTTATGGTGGTAGTAAGACGTGAAAACCACGACATTTCACCCCTTATGGTACTCAATCTCCTCATTACCTTCTCACACAAAATTTCATCATTATCCCTACACCTACTTTAATCACGATAGAATCTGTACTTGACTTCTCTAAATGTAATGATTGAACTCCCGACTCAACTTCCTCACAAAAATCTTCGTCGACTCTACTATTATGTCTCCACACTCCTCTGCAAAAATAGTGTCTACCACCTCTAAGCTCGAAGATATTTTTAATCTCTCGTACACTTCTTTTGACTGGAGAGTCTACATATATCTTATATACTACTGTTGCATTGAATTTCATTCATCACCCATTCCATTATCTATCTTCTTTGTCTAATGCCTTATCTCACTTAGCACTTCTTAGTAATTAATTCTTATTCAGTTACACAACTCATAAATAACTATCTTCATGGTGGTTTTGAGCATCTCTCTCAACACTGATCCACCTCATAATACGGTTTTTCAAGCGCTTCCCAAAATCTACAAAACACTCATTTAACTGCAAACCCAAGTTTATAAATTTTAGATATCTAATACCCACCATCTACTCGTATCAATACATCTAGTACACGCCTCTCAAAACCAACAACTCTCGTCCCTCTCATAAGAAAAAATTCTCTCTTTTCTCCAAAAGAATTTCTCAAGAGGACACTCTTTTACATGCTAATTTTTTGATTATTATTCAATTTTTTTTCTCATATAAAAGAGTATTGCTCTCGACGATTGACGATAACGGGCTCCAAAGATAATATCGCCCACAATATCGATTCCCACACAAATATCTCACACTATAGATACAGGGGTCCCTATTCTCTTCCAAAAAAAGTTACATTATAATCAATTTTCTCCACACATTCCCTACCTGTGTGGGATTAGCCAAAAAGACTCTTCTGTTTCCAGAATATTGGCCGATTTGCGGCATATAAACTCTCATCATTTAGATCCTATCTCCTCCATCATAAATGATCTCCTCAAAAACACAACAGTAAATACTACCACTTATTAACCACAGTAAACTACTCCTCATGCTTTATATACTATAATGTCCCGCTGGCCAACATTTTAACTTCGAAGTTCGACTCATGATACATCTCAGTAAATTCAAACAGAAATTCCACTTAGCTTCAGGCATTATTGCAATGAAGGACAAACACCGCAACAGAACGAATAGCAACATCCTCAAAATTACATTTACTCGCATTAAGAATTTTTTGTGCAATTCTGCGATCCGTGCAATAGAGGTCAAAGGCCAGTTGCCAAACTGAGCTCACATAAAGAATATCCTCTAGGAATGAACAATTCTCAAATGGATACTGGAACAGATTCTTAGCGTCCTCTCCTCTGCCCATGTTTCAACATCTACATACATACTCATTTTCAAGACCACTCACAAAAATGTCGACTCTAGTGCACGTAAGACAAACCGCAATTTTATTACAGACATTACAGCAAGCGCTTCTCTGAAACGTGTAATCTATAACTATCAAGCCGAATATATATTGATTAGCCAGGAATTCAATAGAATTCTTTTAACTGACTGAGTGCAGGAGAAATAAAAGCACTTAACATAGTTGTTAGGCATCTCCAGTCAAATGCCATCTGTGAGAGCGAGGCGCTAAAATTCGCTAACATTCTCCGACATTTTGTCAACACAAATCACAATCACTGGAGTAAATTTCTACCTTTCGTTCAAATCTCTATAAACAGCACTTTGAATTCTTCTATTGGCACCACACCATATTTCCCTCTACACCACTATAACAGAAGACTACATTGGCACGTACCTAATTATAAGGCACCTTTCAACATTTCCAACACCACACCCACAAACATTAACGATTACATTGATGAATTAGCAGAAAGAGAAAACATGATCATGCTCGTCAACATTTATAAGATTCCACACAAAAACAAATAAATACACAACATAGACAAGCTTTATTAAAAGACATACATATTGGCGACTATGTTTACATACTAGACATTAATAAACTTTAATAATTTCCAACGTTATTTCCAAAATGGGTAGGCCCCTTTCTAGTTAAACAACTCATTCCTATCAATAAACTACTACTTCAATGCATAGACACTTCTAAAGAATTCATAGTACGTACAGGCAATGTTAAAATCTATCACAACGTTCCTCCCATAGTACTTCCCCAATATTGTCACCCAAACCAACCACATAATTCAACTACAACCTCCTTATTCACCTAGCACCCTTTCACAACATCGTCGACCACAATAAGCCATTTAACTTCATCCTCTCCACCTTCCTCCTTCTTCACCTCCTCCTCCAACTCCCCCTCATCAACAACCCTCTCTTCTCCCACTCCACCAGCTCAATCCCACGCATAATCACCTCTCTTACTCATACACACACATTCCACATTCCAGGATGCTACTTAGAACATCTCTATTTCCTCCATCTCCAATACAACCAACATCTCACTCCCATCTAACTAACCTTTCTCCTAGCTTGTGCTTATTCCCTTCTCCACCACGTCTTTTATCTCCACCTCCAAAGGAAACAATAAAAGCCCAACACATTCCCAACCCTCCAAGTATATTCTCGCAAACCACTCATCCATCTCATCTAGATATATCCCCTTCTGCACCCTTGATTATAGACACCTTGACCCAAGCTACAAACCATCTATCTCTCATACACACCCTTCTCGACCCATTTCAATGAAATTACGCAGGCAGATGAAATAACTTCAACCCCAACACCCAATACAACAATCACAAATAACTTTTATTTCCCCTCCCCTAAAGCTCTCTCTCCCCCTCTGAAACAATCACACGAGGAAACCAAACACAGCTCCTTCCTCCCAAACAACATATTCCTCGGAGTACAGCTCTCCCTCCTTTCTCTCTCTCCAAGGCTCCTGCTTCACCCCACCTCTATCCTCTCACTCTCCACCCCCTCTACAAAAACGCATTCCTCTTCCACTTCCCAACAAAAAAATTTCCTCAGCGCGGGGAACACTTCATATCAATATGAAAAACAAAACACAAAAAAGCATTATTTTAACAACTATAAGACTTATTTATGTTAGCATATTGCCCACCTAAAAATTAGAAATATCCCAAGACATCATCCTACTCTGTTTTCTTTTCTCCTTACAGAAACATGAAAACTATCAGATTCCAACTCTGTTTTTTTTATATGGACAACAATCACGGAAACACAAGTAAATAAGGGCAAATCGAAACTATTCCCTGGGTATATCTCTCAAAACATGGGAAGAACATCATTTATACAAGGATTTATAGATATAAGACTGAACATACAGTGCTCAACATCCTTTTACCTGGAAATTCAAGGATTATATTACCATAACAATGAATTATTAAAATCCCACATACCTTATTTACAAACAAGATATATAGCTAGGTTTCATAACATCCAAATAAACTCCACTCCATATACCCCTGCCCAATTAAAATATATAAAAGAGCACTTAAAAGATAAAACAGTTAAACTAGAAGAAATATTTCTAAGGATATTATCACACACAACCCACTCAGACATTAGAAATAAACGAGGTTTGTTCAATCTGGGTGGTAAAATTTTAAAAACACTTTTCGGCACCGCCACTTCCGAAGATCTGGAAACCAGATTAAAAAAGGTAAATTTAATGTTAGAGTCAGGGTTTAATTCAGAAACAGCCATTACCAGGTTAAACGCACAGATTCATGAAAGCACTAAGACGTTATCTCAACTTAAAATAAATCGAGAAACACTATTTACCCTATACAACCATTCCATTTCTTCCATCTATTTTCAGTCAGAAATTTCGAAACTAAATTTATACTTTAACACGGTAAACATCATCATTGAGGATATCAACAAGTTAATAAACATTATACAACACACCTTAATCATTTCAAAACAATACATCACACCTCTAAATTTATATTCATACCAATTTCTCATCTCCATTTTAAAGGACATCAAACCTAAAACAAATTCACATCTAATATTTCACCCCACTTCGGAAAACTTCTATCAATTCCTCTCATACACTTGGACTATCACTAACTTAAAACCACCCATACCAAGTGTTCACTCTTATTCCATTCATTACTAACTCGTATTTTGACACCTTTAAAATAATATCTTTCCCGATGTACAGTAACTACTCTTCAAATCGGATCATCATCCAGACTCTTTACCCTTACTTCTTCCTTAACTTGGAAGAATTAACATACGCTTATAGCAAAACTATTACACCTGATCACTGTAGAGAAATTTCTTCTTTAAATCTCTGCATACCTACCAACCTCATGCACACCACAACAAATCCAAATTGCATTATATCCTTATTATTAAACAAAGAATCTTCCAACAATTGCATATATAGTATGTACACCCTTTTCTAAACAATTCCCCTTATCCTCAACAACTTATATCATATATAATATATATATATATATATTAATATATAATATAATATATATATATAATATATATATATATATATATATATATAAATATATATATATATATATATATATATATATATAATATATATATAATTTAATATATATATATATATTATATATATAATATATATATATTATACTCATAAAAGAAGAACGATGAACTCCATAAGCCTGCCCTACGCCAAATCCGTAAGCCCTACAACCAGTTACTTTTTTCCTATTCCCACGGTTGTTAATTTATTTCTGATGCTTACAGTTATTCCCACCCCTGCTCCATACAAATTAATCCATTTGGACAGTCTACAAACTAAATGAATCTCGAAACTTTCTCTATTTTATCCGGAAACATCAATCCTATCCCCCTAAGTAATAACAATCATTTATATAGAAAAAAGTGGGTTCGGGAAGTGTTCCCATACTACTACCACGGCCTCCATAAGCTGCCAGTACGCAAAACCTCAATTTTCACTTGATTTTCACTGTCTCCATTCTCGTTATTTTCATTTACATATTAAAGATAAAATTTCCCACTGCTACCCAAGCACCAAATATTGATCCATCTACCACACAAATCGCGCTATTCAAAAAACAACCCAACGTGAACCAACAATTCCTTCTTTTTATCCAATACGAGAACATGCTAAAACTTCTGAAGTTACATACACGCACATCCCAGCTTTAACAATTTTTCCAACCCACTGAGCTTCTATTGACTCTAGTCATTATAGTCAACACAAAATTTCATTTTATGTGATACAGATAAAATCGAATATCTGTTTAAAACATTACTTCGCTCCCCTCATTCCCTCTCCCTCTAATTTAAAAAAACTGTGGAGACGAATTCAAAATTCATAACGGGTATTAACTTTAAATAAACTACGAGCCAATTACTTAAAGAAATAAAAGTTAAACCTAGGATTTATCTTTTAAAACCTCGTACGTAGAAATTTACTAAACGTTAAAATGGTCTCCACCAGTATAGGGGTTTAATAAAAATTCTAATAATAAAAAAAAGTTGAAAACTGATTAAATGGAAACAGACAGCAGAATGACAAAAATAATAAAAATATAATTATTTCAGTGAGAGCACATTCAACAACGTCTTCACACCAGAAACCTACGAAAAAAAAAAAACAGATATATATATATATATATTATAATATATCGTTATTATAATTAATTATATTATATTATTTATTATATATATATATTATATATATATATTATATATATATTAATATATCACAACTTCTTTCCCAAGACTGGGGTAAGGTGTGTAACATGCACTGGAAAAGTAGTAGAAGAAATTGACGCAAGTTGAAAGAAAGCCCAGCTTATCACTTTATACCTATTTAGGCTCGTCACAGACAGAAAATCCTTCCTAGAGCTTCATGGGACCGTGGATGGAACTTATGGCATCTCGTCAATTGGGGTTCATCCCCTGGCAGTGGTCATAACTATAACCCCAAAAAAGCCCACTTGGAAAGACGAAGAAAGATGCTATTAATTCTCTATATGCACCTTCTTTCGATCTACAAAACATTTCTCTTAGGATTTCTTTACTGAAACTGCATCCATCTTTTTCTTAGGGTTTCAGCCGGTCGATTTTCCAGCACACTCAACACTATACATCGGCTTAACCAACCAATTAATTATATTTGTAAAATTCAATGTATTTTCATTTATTCTCTCATTTACCCTTATTACTTCACACCACACAATTCTAATACGTTCATTCCTCATTTTATCAATTCTTATTTTATCAACTCCATGCTATGCGTATTTTATCTCAAAGGAGTTTGTACTCAAAAAATGTCCTATTAGGATGTAAGAAATTTAAAAGTTTATCAGAATATAGCTATAGAAGAGATATTTGAAATATTCAAAAGAGTTTGGGGTTATTTATATTGCTAAATTCTGTATTTTTGAATGATGAGATTTAAAATACTGTTAATATTTTGAATAGGTACAATTAGTTTTCTTGTTTTGCTCATGTATAAAAGTTCTTTCAAAAGAATTAAAAATAAAGAAGATAGTTTTAGAAAATATGAATCAAATGATGAAAATTCTGATGAAAGTAGGTAAAAGAATTATTAGGGGCATGCAAGAAACTAGTAGCATATTTCAAAAGGAGTAGAGAAATAAGTTACATGTAAAATCTGAAAAAGGAAAAAGTAGAGATAAAATGGAATATTAGTTTAGGAAAGCTCATGAGTAATTTTGATATATCATTAAAAAAGTATTTGAAGAATGAAATGAAACTAATCATATATATTACAATAATTTTAAAGTATCAAGATAACTGCTTTTTAATGCAGCCTCTAGGCCCTCAACAACCCTTTTGGGTCTTGAGCGTTGTTTCTCCCTCTGCTTTGTCATTTTTAGGTTGCTTAATGATTTCTTTAATTTATTGATGCTTTATTTTAAATTATTCTCGTTATCATATACATATATACATAAGTGTGACAGTAACTGATGTTTATTGTGCTTTACCAAGGTGACCCCAGTTTGAAGAGCTTCGCTTCATGGCAGAGTTCCGAAGCTTGAAAGTAGGATCATTTTCCAGGAGTTTTTAACCTCTTTTGCTCGAATTTTACAATTTTTACTTTTTAAGGGATTTAATTATTGATTATTTTTTGGGAATATTTTCTATGTTAATATAAAGGATTGAATGTTTTTATTGGATTTGGTGAGTTTTTTTTTTTTTTTTTTCCCCCAAAGAAATACATTTGACTTTCTTTCCGTCTTCTTTTATTTATTATATATCATTAATATCAAGGTTTTAAATTGTTTTGAATATTTTTATTTACATTATTATTATTATTATTATTATTATTATTATTATTATTATTATTATTATTTTATTATTATTTTATTAATTATTATTATTGGTTGAGGTTTTTACCTTTAGTTTACAGTATTCTATAATTGATTTTTCTCTACATATTAAATTTCTTAATATATTTTTTGAATATTTTTTTTTAAATAAAAGGAAATGATTTTAATTTTTTTTTTTTGCTCATTTCAGTCATAAATGTTGAACATCTTCAGAGGTAATTATAAGTAGAGAATGAAACTGTAAAACTTTTGGTTAGTTTATGAAAGGGATTAATTATAAATTTCTGTTGCAATATATTTACATCAGTGACAATTATTAATTTTTAATTTATTTCCATTTTTAAATTTATGTAAATAGATCAGCAATTTTCAACTTTTACATTCAATGAGAAGAGAGGAGTAATGTGAATATATATATATATAATATATATATTATATATATTATATATATATATATATATTATAGTATATATATATATATTATATTTTATATATATTAAATTATAATATATATATATATAATATAGTATATATATTAAGGTTGGCGGATATCCCGCAACATCGGTATCCGGCTATGGCAGTTTTGACTATCCGGTTCCGGCGGATATCATGTTATCGGCGGTACCGGATAGTTTCCTAAGTAGTTTTCTCGTTGGGGGAAATATTCAAAATAATTTGAAAATTATTATATATATTATATATATTATATATATAATTTATATATTATAATATATTATATATATATATATCTATATACTATATATATATATATATATATATAATATATGTATTATATATTATATATATATATATATATATATATATAATATAATATATATTTATATATATATATATATATATATTATAATATATATATATATTTATATATAATTATATATATATATATTATATTATTATATATTTGTTTCCCATAGAACATGCTAACAAACATTTATCCCTTGTTCTATCGGTAATCTGACCCACAATTATATCTTTATTTTAATACTTTTTAAACAGTTCATCTGCTATGCGTTTTTCTGGGCACTTTAATCGGGGCTGATGGGGGGCTTGCGTTGCTTTACTGCTACTACAATTGGAGTGACTGTTTTGACTCTGACGCTTCAGCTTCTGCGATAAAGTGGGAGCTGTAATCGTCGATGGGATTGTCGTGGGTTTCAAATTTGGAAAATTTTTTCTCATCAAAATTTATAGTTCAATTTCGTTTGTTCTCGATCATTCAGGCTATAGGCGTACGTATAGCAAGTCTAAAAATTCTCATTCCTCTATCACTCTCGCTAATTTTCACTCAGCTAAGAAATCGTTGCAGGATACTCCTTCGACGAGCAAGCGGACTTTCATTAACGAAAGTGCGCTGACCTCTTGGTTTTGCTACTGACAAATCTTCTGGCCTCTTGACAAAAGCGGCTCTGATAATTTCTGATAATCCTTTTTCCTTTATATTCCTTTGATGTTCTGTGCTAATTTCTCAAACTGAAAAGGCAATCTCTCGGCTCCCCTATTTTCTCTAACTACCCTGAAGATCGGTACATTCTTTCCTCTCCTTCTTTCAGGTGTCTATGCTTGAATGTGATTAATTTGAACGGGTGTGGCTTCTGAAATCTAATGAACGTAAGGAAGGGGGTGGCCCGGATGCATTCCTCCCCGAGTTTTGAGGGAGTGTGCTTCCGTACTGACCGCCCTCGTTCAACTAATTTCTATCTCAATACTAGCACTTTCCATTAGTGTTGAAAGCGCGCATATGTCCCAACCTATCCGAAAAAAAGGAAGCCGCTCCTGATCCTTCTAACTTACGCCCCTATAGCTCTAACTTGTATTCTATCTAGATTTTTGAAACCCCTTCTCCAACTCCCCCTCATTCTTGATCCATCTGGATCTCACTCCCCTTCTTTCATCGCAAGTACGGGCCTTTCGGCACTGAGGTCTACTGGCATATACTTTTCCTATCTTACTGATTTATGGTTTTCCCCGTTAGGAACTACGGGAGACTTGCGTGGTGGCGCTTGAATATCCAAAGCATTTGCCGGGTATGGCACGCGTCATGCTCTCAAGTCCCCTCCTTTGGGTTCATTCCTTTTGCTTCTTAATTCTAAGCTTTTTCCAAATCGTCAAGTTCGGCTGTTGTTGATGGGGTGATTCTCTTCTTTTTCTGTCAATAAGTGGTGTCCTCAGGGTTCTGTATTGTCTCTACTTTCTTCATTGGCTTTTCATTAATGATCTTCCACCTGCACATCTAACTCTATCCACTCATATGCGATGACTCGACCTTTCACTCTAACTAATTTTCATTCTTCACTTCTTTTTATTCTAGAATTGCCTTTCGTTTTAATCTTTCATTCTATTCTCGCTGCTCTGGACAGAATTTCCGGGTGGGTCGTCTCAACCTTGTGAATTTAATTCTTTAAAACCACTTTACATCTCTTTCTAAGACACCTTGCTAATTCCTATCCTCTTTCGAGACGGTTTTCTCGTCTTCTGTTGACAATAAACCATTCTTGGGCCTAAATAAACAAAAAATGTCTGGAAACTAATCACAACGGAATACTCATTTGCCTAAAGAAAGAGCTTGTTTAGCCTGCGAGACTTTTTTTCTCTTCAGTTGCTCCAGCTTATACAAGGGTATCTCGCCCTTGTTGGAGTACTGCTCTCTGGTATTTGAAATTCAAGGTTCGTCGCGATAGATTGAAATACGGAGTATATAAGGGAATTACGCGAGAGTGCAAACGCCGGAAGTTTTGGAAGATCCCGGACGAAGATGTACTTGCAAGGGGTAGATGCTCGGCACAATCTAAACGCCCACAGTAAGTCCATGACGAGCTCCCGATCGGACAGGAAGCTTGACGGAAACTCGTGTCTCCACTTTTACCCACGGCTCCGGCCACGCCGCGAGTTCAACAGTGAACTACAAAGTACAGGACAGTTTATAGGCTTTTGCTTTGACTTGACCCTATCCAAAAGGCGGGTGAAACCAAAGCCCCCCTTTTGGAGTACTGCTCACATATCTGGGGGGCTCTGGTTTCCCGGCTTTTGATGTGGGTAGAAGTCAGAGGCAAGGTCCTATAAATGTCTGTATTTCTAGTTCCTTGACTCTCATTTTGCGACGATTGTTGGTGCTTTATCTGTTTCTATAGTACCGTAGCGGAGTGCTCGAGGATACTTTCACTTTCGGTACGCACACCTTTACGACGGCCTCACGAAGCACAAGGGGTGCTGATGTCGGCATGAGTTTTTTGTGTTGATGTAGGTAACTCAGGCTAGTTCGCTGCGGTGTTTATTTCTTTCCTGCCATCTGTTCTGTGGAATTCTTCTTTATCTTCTGTATCTTCTTTTATCCTCACTCATTACGGCTGCGTCTGTGCTATCTGCGTATTTGCGTTGATGAATATTGAATGTTCACACACTCCTGAATAGGGCTCTGCCGGTGAGGGGTTCTGTATGTAATAATAATATATATACTATTTATATATTATATATTTATATATATTATATAATATATATACTATATATATATAATATATATATATATATATATATATAATAAGATATAATATATATATAATATGAATTAGAAATATAAATGTGGGTATAATTTGTTTTTTTATTATTTTATTCATATTTATGTTTATATACAATCTTTATCTGAAATTTGGTGCGACACCGTTTCTATTTATATTATTCTTAAAATTAAGTTTAAGCAAATTTGTATAAAGTAAAAGAATAAATTTGTTGATTTCAACTTTTATTCATGCATTTAACCCTTTAGGTTTTTGTTAATTATTATTATTTACAAAAAACTTTAATAAAATACGAAATGTAAGAAAAAGAAAAAAAATCGGATTTTCGGTGTTGCTGTGATGGCCAACATGTAAAAATTTGTGGACTATAATTTTTGGCATTACTGAAATTCCACAATTTTTTTTATTCATGTCTCAAATTGCGAATTGCTGAGTTATAATTGCGGATGATATAAGCATTTCCGCTACTGCAATTCCGCAAACATTTTTTACAATTATGCGCATAGCAATTCGGCAATTTATTTTGGTATTCTGCAATTGCGGAATTGCGGACTTAAATATATTGATAATATATATATTATATATATATATATATATCTATTATATATATAATATATATATTATATATATATATATATATGATTTATATATATATATATATATTATAATATATAATAAATATAATAATAATAGTACAGGGTTGTCTGCGAGTTAATAGTTCAGCTGGTGTAATTCACGTACGGGGATGTTTGCAGGAAAATGTGTAGCGGAATATATTAAGTTCGAATTTTAATTCTTAAGAGCGCTGGGATAATGTTACGTTGTGTCTGCGCACGGCATACGAAAACCCCGCATAAACATGCGAGTGTCGATGGGATGACTAATTATTTTTTATGGTTCTGTGAAATGCAAGCATAAAAATGAGAGTGGGCTCTTCTCCCGACATATTTGGATACGGTTGTTCGTTCCCCAATGTACATAAACAATAGAAGTCTCGTAACCCTAATGTGCCTAAAAGCGAAATGGTCAATATGAATAATTTAGGTTAAATATATAGGCATATCCAATAGTATTTAAAAATATCTATAAATGATAACAATAATAATTAATTAATACCATGCATACGCCTTTTAAAGATTAGCATTGATATGTACTATGTAAGCCTATAAATACGGCATGTGATGGTACAACAACTAACAGCTTCATATGAAAGTTATGTATAACTATGAATTATGGTATAAAGTGTAGTGAAACGTATAACTTCAGAGTGGTTTGTTTTAGTCAGAGCCATACATTTGGACCATGCCACGTGATATACGCAGGACCAAAAGCGTGACATGTTGGAGGTGTACAATTAGCAAACAGGAATGCTCGCAGAGCTGCTGCAGAAATATGGACAACATTATCCACATCGACGACCGCCAGATACATGGCATTCCATAGAGTTTACAGACGGTTTCAAGTACAGGGTCGATCATACGGGAGGGGGTTCGTGTCCGTACATTCAAGCATCGAACTGAGTTTGCTTACAGTCCTGAAATCGCAACGTCTCATTAACGGCAGGCGCTAGTTTGGTCTTGGATATCGAATGGAAACCATAAGACGATTGTGCTGCATACATGGTATCCATATAAGACCAGTAATGCGCATGGTTTGCATCGTGGAGACCTAAAGGGCGCTGGGATTTAGCTGTCTCTTGATTGCCTCTAATGGATGTAGATTATTGGAAAATATCTTTATGGACGCGATGAATCTCGCTTTTCCATAAACGTATGTATAACAGGTGGAACTTCAGACATTTTGGGCGAACAACCGTCTTAATTCATAACCCATCATCCCCAGGTTTATAGTCGGTTAACGTTTTGGTGTGGTAATACACAATAGTAGGATTACTCGGCCTTAAGTTCTGTCCGAGGTAATTTGACAGGACAGCGTTACTCATCTTCTGCAGACGTCTTGTTGAACTCCTGATGATATACACTTTAAGAAACAGAGATAGATATATTCCTAACATGATGGGTGTGCCCAGCACATAATGAAGCTATAGTGACGACGCTACCTCGACAGAAAATTTTTACGGGGAAGATGGATCGAAGATGTGGTCATTTACATGGCTGCGCGTTCACCCGAATTAACACCACTGACTACTTCTGTGGGGGTTATTCAAAATACCGTGTACGTGGGTTTAATGACCATAAGCTTCGCCAGATGATTTCGCCGTCGAATTAAGAACGAATGGTAGGGAGAATCAACCTGCTTTACTGTCTTGGCATGCATGAAACTGCACAGAGGAGCTGAGGCATGTATTTGCGTGGATGGAGGCGTCTTCAACATTTGTAATACTGTATGTACAAGTTGAAACCGACGTTCTTCTTCCTTCTTGCATGTTGTGGATAAGATTCTAGTGTAATTTGTTATGAAACTCTTAACAATTTATTACATTACACAACGTAACATATACATCCTCTTTGTGAATTAAAATAATCGAACTATATTCTACAATTTTCATACTTAACATCGTACGGTGATACCACGCTGTAATTAACTCGTGGCCTATTATATATATTACTATATATATATACTATATATATTATATATATTATACTCTAATATATAATATATACTATATATATATATATATAGCTATATATATATTATCATATATATTATTTCTGTTTAGTTATTCATATATATATATTATTATATAGCGGTTTTAATTATTTATTCTATACTGATACGTATTTATCCTCTATATTATATATATATATATTTATATTATATATATATATTATATTATATTATTATATATATAAATTAATATATTATATAATATATATAATTATATAATATATATAACGCGGGGTAAAGGTAATAGCAAGGACTGCAAAATCTAGTTCAAAATCAATTATATTATATGTATTATATAGGTCTATATATTACTATTATTATTAGCATATATATTATATATATACATTATATTCATATTATAAATATTATTATTATATATCTAATAATCAATATTTATATACATATCGATATACATATCGATTTTGGGCTTAGAATTTTTTCAGAAAATATGGTGGATTTGTGCTATACTTTACACTTATTACGCGTATTATATAACAGACTGGCCGGGATATCCGACGGATATCCGGTATCGGTTTTACTTCCAGCCGGATATCGGTATCCGGCTATCCGGCTAATTCCCTATCCGGCCATAATTTATATTATATTAATCTATATTATATTAGAATATATATATATATATAATATATATATTATATATATATAGTTATATATATTAATATATATAATATATTATATATATACTATATATATATGATATTATTATATGTGTATATATATTAATCAGAGGTGGGCTGCGCAATTCTAACTTTAAAGGCAAACGCAATAGCGCAGTGGAAAACTTAGTCGAAGCGCAGCGCACAGATTTTCAAAAAATTTAGCCCGCAAATGCAAAAGCGCACATGTCAGCAAATCAAATTTTTTTTAAGCACAATTTAGGAGCGCAAAAAAAATAATAAATAAGCGACAGTAATTAGAAAATTGCTAAAACATACTATAATAAAAAATAAAATAAAAATAAAACTTAACTAAAACTTGGAATTCTTTAAAATAAAGAAAAAGAATTAAAAAAAAAAAGAAAAATAAAAAAAATAAATAAAACACTAATAAAAAATTAAAATAAATAAACAATAAATAAAATTATAATAATAATAATACAACTGATATTCTAAGAAGAATATAATATTTATGTTACAGTGAAGTAGTAATAATAACAATTTATTCAATTTCAACCAAGTTTAAAAATATCCCCTGGTTAACAATAAAGAAACTGCTGAATATATAATAAGATTTTGTTCAAGACTAGAGTTTATTACTATTATATAGTATATAATTTATATATAGTTATATATATATGTATTACTTATATATATATATATATTTGGATATATATATATTATATATATATATTTTATCTTTATATATACTATATATATATTATATATAGTATAAAATAATATATAAAATAGTATTATATAATGAATAATAATAATATAATATAATAATAATAAATCTAATATAATAATATAATCTAAATAATAATATTCTTTCTTCCTATATCCTTTCTAAAAAATTCTTTTTGATATATAAACTGCCTGTGCTGAGCTATATATATTATCTATTATATTTCATATATTATATATATATATTAGCTATATATTTATATATATAATATATATATATATAATATTATATTATATATTATTTATATTAGATTATATATATTATATATAATATATGTACAGAGTGGGCACGATCGTTACTCCGTTACTAACAGAACTAGTTTTTTGAGTAACATGAGCTAGGACCTAGTTTGTTTTTCTTTCCATTCAAAGCCGAAGTGATTACAGTTATCTATTATCGTCCAACGACTTAACTTTTTAGTCCGTTAACATTGGTGACCTTTCTCTTGAATGTTTGATAGAATTGACCACCCCGGTCAATCTAAAAAATCTTAATTATAATATTATTTATATATAATATATATTATAATATTTATATTGTTATATATTTATATTATATATCTATTTTATTATAATATATTAATATATTAATATATATATATATAATATTATTTATATAATATATATACCGTTATATATGTTATATATATTATATATATATATTATATTATATTATATAGTATCTATATATAAGTAATATATATATATATATATATATATATATTATATATATATTATTTTTATTTATTTTTAAATTAATAATATATATAATAAGAATAAGGGAAATCTGCATTAGAATAATGAAATAGGGTGATGCTTTCCGTAGTGGATGAATGAAAATGTGCTGGAGTGTGGTTGGAACACCTGAAAACCTGCATAACATTGGGAGTAATGCAGAGATGATAGTGAGTGTGTGTTGATTTTGATGGTGCAAGAAGGATAAGGTATTTTGGGGATGAATTGAAGCGTGATGGAGGAGGGTATGGGAGGATGAGAAAGAGTTGAAGAATGGTAAAATTTGCAGGAATAATGAACAATTGTTATTTGTGTAACAAAGCGTTTATGGAGGTATATATCGAGGGATTGGAGGAGGCAGTAATGGCAGCCTTATATAAGACGGTAAGAGAGAGTACAGGGTAAATGGTGAGGAATTTAGGGAATTGTTTATTATAGTGTAGTAGAGAAATATATACTGTATTTGATGCGAAAAAAATGCGTCGAGTGACTGAAGGACTGAATTGTGAAGAATAAGGTACGGTTAGAAGTGGTAAAGGATGTGTGAATCAAATTTACATTGAACAAATGATTGAAAATGAGGAGAGTAAGAATATGTTTTTGTGGATTTGCAAATAGGGTTAATTATTAATAGTCGGAAGCTCTATGGCAGGGTGTTATTAGGGATATATGGTGTTGATGGTAAGATTCTGATGGAATCAAAGTTATGTATGACGATAGTGAGGCGTGTAAATAAATGGAGTTGGAAGTATGTTTTAATATAAATGGCGAATGAGGCGGTGATGTGCTGTCTTCTTGTTTCATTTGTATATGGATGGGGTTTTGAAAAAATTATAGGTGGGGGTGGCATGGGATGGTATTTAGCATGATGGAGAATGGAAGAGAGTGGAGGGTGCCTGCCTATTATATGCGGATGATGATTTGGCTTTCTGTGGAGAATCTGAGAGAGTTTGGGATTGGTAGAGAGATTTGTTAGGGTATGTAAAAGGAATGTTGAAGATGAAAACATAGATAAGATAGGTTATGGTTGTGAGTGCAGACATCTTCGTGTAAAGTTATGTTAGATGGTGAGCAGCTGGAACATGTTTTTGAGTTTAATTTAGAATATATTTGGATGAAATAGGAGCGATGATGCGAGTGTAGTATATATGGAAAGTTGTGAAGACGGGTTGGCTGGTGCAGATTAAATATTTGGTGGATGTAAAGGGACTATCCTGTTGTAGTGAGGGTAGGGTTTTACGATGTAGGGTATGGTATGCTTTTTAAGCATTCCCTGTTGACTGAAAGTTAATTCAAAATATATAATAATTAGAGTGATCGTATGAAACTGCATATTATAAGCCCAGATATTTAATTTAATAAAGTAAAGTTTTTAGGTTTATTGATATAAAATAAAAGACCAAATATTTTTTTTTTGGCTCTGAGTTGTGGCATCGACGTTCATTATATATATATATAATATATATATTATAATATATATGATAATATATATTTTCTATTTATCATATATATATATAATAATATAATATATTTATATATATATTATATAGTTATATATATATACTATATATAATATATAGTACTATATAATATCAATAAGGTCGATGCCATAAGTATAAACAAAAAGATATTAAATCTATTTTGTTTTAAGTTTATATCAAAATTTAAAATTTATTTTTAAATTAAATATGTGCATATTACGCATGTTGTGATAAAGTCAGTCTATATTGTCTATGGAATTACTCAGTCAACAGAATGCTGTACAATTTAATCATTATTAATTATTATTATTTATTAATTATTATTATTATATACATATCTATAATTAATTATTATTCATATCTCATTATTAATTATCTAATATAAACGTGGATTAAATAATCGCAAGAGAACCAAAAATAGATAAAAGAAGAAAACGGAAACATATTACTTACCTGATCTATTCTTATGGAGCAACTTAGTAAATTTTAATTTTAAATAACATTTATTCCAGCTCTGTTTCTTATTTAAAAGACTAATATTAATATTATATAAACAAAATTTTTAATTTAACCTCCTAGCTCTAAATATATCCAAAAATTTTAAAACTAGAATGATAGAAATAGCCATACTACTTGCCAATTAAAAAGGAAAAAATAAGGAAACAAGGAAATCGTGCTCCTATAATGAATAAATATACACATAAACGCCGGCAATTATTAGCATAGAGCGCAATTTGCGACATTACATGACTTAATAAACATAAGAGCAAATTAATTATAGATAGAGCACAAACTTGCGCTTTTAGCGCTCTAAAAGAGATTGTTGAAAACAGGCACTGAAAAACGACATGTTTCAATTTCGCCGGGCAGAGATATATATATATATAAGGACATTGCGCTTTGCGCTTTTGCGCTTTATTTGCGCTTATGCCCACCTCTGATATAAATTAATGACATATAATAAATATAGTAAACAATATAACTATATATATATATATAATATATATATAATTATAATATATATTATGTAGTGGAGACCAACGTGAAGAGGAATAGAATACAGCTAGGTCACGTTGACATCCAGAATAGACAGTATAGATATAATAAGTAAATATTATCTAAAAACATGAGAAATGAAAAGAATTGCGTTTATTTAACTGAAGGAATATTGAAAGACTATCAAGCCTTTCGATTCTTACGTCAAGGATAGACAAGGAAGAGGGACATCACACTTGCCATCGCAGAATGCTACCTGGTTGGTGGCTAGAGAAAGATCACTATTATATATAGAAGGGAGAATGAAGAGTAATAGATTTTTATCATATATAAATATAGATAAAGGTAATATATTCACCAGTTATAGAGAGATAGAGATAGGGATAGCTCACAGCTAGATGAAACGAGTCAGACGCTCGTAATTTATTATGGAGTGATATATAAAGATATATATATATAATTTTATCTTAGATTAATAATTATTAGACATAAGGTATCAGTTGAGCAAAGTTCTCCAGATAAAAATGTATTAGTATTGGGAACAATGCTCCGGGACAGCGTAAGTAATAAACTACGAGATATATAATCAGTTTTGCTAGATTATGACTAGATTATAAGTATATATATATAATTAATTCAAGACAATACATGCATTTAAGGTTTGTCTGAAAATTAGTATGTGAATCAATTAAAATATGAGTGATAATGGCCATATCTTAATGTGAGCAAAAAAATCTGGTTATGTTCCACAAGTTCAGGATCCAACAACTAGGACCACCCGCGCACCATATAAGTATGGTATAACTATAGAAAGCCGTAAGAAATGATTACCTGGGGATGGCGCTACGATCCTAAAGAACGGGTCTTGAGGACAGCCCCCCATTGAGGAATAAATATGAACCCTAAAATAAAGTCCCAAGCGACCTCCGTTAAAGATTAAGGAATTAGTACTAATAGATAGAATGAAGTATATAAGAGATGGGGTTTGATTTCGACCTGACCTTAGCGGGGTATATGAAGTTGATTAAATATAATGAAATGGGAGCTGGTACCTACGAGCGAGAATAGTTCAGTGAGGGTCTTGTGTAATATGAGTCAAGAAAGACGTGGAGTTCTGGATGATTATCAACTTGGAAGGGCCCTGTAATCAAAAAGAGAGAAAATGGGATATCGAACACTATAATAATACTTGACGACATAAAATGTGGACTTGAGTTCAAAATGATAACATACCTGGGAGAATAGAATCCCATGAAGTGTACAACTAGATATATATATAGGGTAATCTGATTTGATACATCTGTGACAAATCAAGTATACTATTGTCCAATTTCTTGGTAAGGCTTCATTTGGGTATTCTGATCCTCAAGCTTTCATACTATTATCCTAAAATGTTTAACTAAAATAATGCTATTCCAGTTAGAAGGTGAATCTCTGAAGTAATAGAAACTTGATCAGTATTAAGCATATAAAACCAAGAGTAATACATCGACAACAAAAATAATATATATGCGATCCTCTAGTTATAAATGAAGTCTAACTATCTATTACTATATAATTAGAATAAGAATTCCTTCTAGTGATTTTGGTCTACTGGAATAACTACTAATAGTAAATAAGTGAATTGTGGACTTCCAAAAGCGCTCCACACACATAACTCTCACCCACAATCCTCAGCCCTAAAAGCAACTCCGCGCGCGCCGCCACCGCTTACTCTCGAAGGGCTCAATACAACTGACAGAGCACAATAAAATTCGTCCTTCCGTACCAGAGGTAGAGATAGAGGGTGATTAGGTATATTGGGAGTCAGGTGTCTAAATGCATTACACACCTCTAATGACATTAGAATGTCTTTTTTAGTATCGTGGTATATATATAGATAGAGATATATACGCTACAATACATATATTAGAACTAGTAGAAGGTACAGTAAGATTGAGAAACAGCCCGACCTACCCACACCCTCTTGGGAGATGCCGAATGGGACCATACAAAAATAATATAGTCATGTTGACAATACACTGGCATAAATAATAGATTATATTAAATAACTGTCTTCGTCGGAGATATCTTGTTCGCTAAAAGTTTTATAATTATAACAAACATTACTTAAAAGTAGAAATACAATTTTTTATGTTATAGGTCTCCTATTAAACCCACCACACACATTGCATTAAGAAATATTGCGATCACACCCACAAAAGATCATTAGGACATATAATTGGGGAAGAGATTTTATTTCTGCATGTAGAAAATATAAGATAAGACAACATCTTAACTAATACAAAACTGAAAATAAGTACATTACACCTTATATTAGTACATTACACCAGCGATGTATTCGGATTGGGTTTTGGAAACTTCGGATGCGAACCGTCGTGATGCAGCATTAGGCATCACAGAGACATATCTAATATGACCAGGACTTCCTCAATACTAACCGCCTTGCAAATCGTGTCACTATAGTTCCCATAGACATTGAGTCAAGGCTTCTGAACTGTCGAGGCATATATGTATTACATCGGCTGATGATCCCATAAGTTTCACCCCATCCATATATAGATGGGCATAGACATCTAATCAATATTTTATTTGCTCCCTTGTATATATATAGCGTCCCAGATATATATATAATATAAGATTAAGGTAGATACTTATAGAGAGATAGACCATGAAGCTATTAGATCAATACTGAAAGACATGATATATCTTGCCGTTAACATTTACCACACCAGTTCATTTACCGATTACCTTGATTCGAGGAACCGATTGCGTACATGCGGATAAAGTAACTGACAGGGAATTTGTTCTCTGACCATTGATTGGTGTGAGGAAGGACCTTCGTATTTTCACGATTACACCTCGAAATGTTGCCGAGTCTGTTTTAATATAGTGCTACGCCATGTGCTTTAATCTCTGGGAACAAGTATATAATTACGCTTTTATTAGCCGAGATGGTAGAATGCCACTAGATCGCTAGCTGGAAGGCAGCGTAGACCAGATAATGTTTCATCCCCTCCATGCGGAACCGAACACGGGCTATGATAAGGAATGGACGGTGTTGGAAGAATCTTAGGTTCCGTAGTAGAATAGATAAACCCGCACTAAACAGCCAACCAGATCAGCCATAATCTCTAAGAGACCGTAAACGAAACAGAGAGACTAACAAGCGGCCTAGAAGACCAAAAGCTGTGGACTAGTGGAATGCCTACTAGGTCAAACAAGGATGCATCAAGAAAACGTACAAAGAAAAAATACTTGAAAAAACAGGAAAAGCAGAGGTGTTGTATAAGTAACAAAAAAACAAAAACATATAGACGAACATATTTCTTACAGGGAAATTAAAGCGATGCAAGCAAGACAGAAAATAATTAAAACAAGTAGCAAATAGCAAAGACCAATTCAAGCTATACGAAAATAGATGACAGAGACTTACACAGAAAGATTTAAAAGCAACAGTAGACCGCTGATAGAGAATATATGATGGTTCCATATCACTGTCTTGAAGGCTTTAATAACAAGATGTTCTGTCTAACCGTGTGGAAACCATGGCTCCATCATACTTACTAGCTAAATGCTGGGCAAAGTGTAAAATATGCAAAAATTATTCTACATCTGACAAAGGGTCCTATCTTTATTTTAAAAGCACCTACTGGAATCCTAACCTACGCGAAGTTAACCTGATTTGTGGTAAAATGTGTATTGGAGCTACAGTGAGTACAATGACCTGTGTATATTTTTGGTAGTTGTTCAGGTTAATTAAGTATGGTTTGACAGGCCAGACAAGTGGCTGTGTGTTATTTAGTGGTGTTCTGGTTATGTCTTAAGTCAGGCAATCTTAAGGAATGAAGAGTTCGTAGCGCTCGTTAGTTTAGCTGTGCACAGTTGTTCATGACCATTGTACGTGAATGATTTCATGTTGCATGAAAACTGCGGAATAACGGCAACGCTGAAAATCTGTGTTTGGACTTTCCCTTCTTCCACACCGCACAGCGGTCGGCGACCCGGTTGGCAATGGCATTGGGAAGGCGAACAGAGATAATCGGAGATCTAGTCATCATCAGGGGCGTAACGACGTCGAGCTAGAACGGCTAATCACTTGGTTAGCTCGGTTAAATGGATTGCGTATGCGCGAAACCTGTCTGCGGTCCGAGCTAAAGATACACCTATATGTTTGGTAGAAGAGCCAAAGGTTAAATATTAGGATTTAGGATCATTAGAGTTTTGGTACTCACGTAGTTAGTTTGCAGGCGTCAGGGTAAATTAGCTAGGTAAACCCAAGAGTTAGGTAATTAGTGTTTAGGTAACATCAAGGGTCTAGGTACTTATGTAGAAATTGATAGGGTTAGGGTAATTAAGAATTAGTAACAATTTTTAGGTGAACTAGATTGGTATTTGAGATAGAGAATGACTAGGGGACAACGACTCTTGTTCGTGGCTGGACTATGTATTTTGGGAGAGATTTTTCTGTAATATACATTTTTAGGAGTATGTTCAGTGGAAGACTTATGAGTATTAATGTTCGGAGAGTTTGGCGGCGTTGGTTGAGATGGAGGGTGTTGAGGACACTTCATCCGTGAAGGACGCTCCGCAAAAGGAACAAGACGCTTGCGAACTTTCTGTGGAGAGTGTTGAACAAGATTTAACGTGTTCTGCAGTCAGATAATTATGTTGACCTTTCTTTTGCAGTAGCTCAACATTTCTAGATATTTTAGCAGTTCCACGCATCTGATGACGATTTATATGAAAAAACAAAAGTCAAAAAAGGTGTACGAACTAACAGATCTAGGTTTAAGTCTTTTAGAGTAAAAGCTGATTATTTTCATGTGCATGGTGGGAATTCTTAATGAGGAAGATGCGCAAAAGGGTGACGACCACGCGCTTGTTTTAAAACGAGTTGTGAGATGTTATGTTTCTTAGAAGAATGTGCTTTTTAGAAAGTTGTACTGAGTGGAAGCTTTTAGAAGGGAATTAGTATATTTGATTTTTTTCTTTACTGAATGTTCTGTGTTCGGGGATATGTCAATGGGAATGATTGTAAAATTTTGTTAACTTGGGTGAAGAATTCAGCATACCCCACGATATCTGACCAGGGAGTACGCCAATTTCTATTGAGTTCATACATTTTTATGTACTCTCTAACAAATTGTTCTATGTTGGAAGGAAGGCTACATAAAAATGCAGTATCGAGAGATTCGTCGGCACCATGTTAGACATGATGAGCATGATGAGACGTTTTGTCTGTAGCCAAACAAACGATACTCTCATTTATATTGTAACAGGCGGCCAAATTGAAATTGGTATCGAAATAGGATTCCCTTTCTGTTATTCTCCTCTCTATCTTCTACATTTGATGGGGTTTCTCCGAAAGGAGAAATAATCCTATCATCCTTGGTGATAAGACGATAGACATTAAGGAAGTGACCATCAAGTTGTGTCTGCCGAGTAAGTTTAACCATTTGTGATAAGATGTGGGATAATGAAGTTGGCCGTAGCTTCAAGCCGTATAGTTAAGAAGATATTTGTAATTATTAGTGTATTATGTACAGGTCTACCCTTTAAGATTATGTGATTCATGATGTAAGGAATTCAAGTGTAAAGATGGCTTTTTTCCATCTATGATTTTTTGTTTATTGATGGACGCTGAAGTAATATCAGTGTTTGTTTTTGATCTTGAGTAAGATTTTTGGGTGCAATGGGAACTTATGCTTAGTGTTCCGCCTGGTACGACTTTGATTATTGGCATGTGGTTGGAGGATTTGAAATGATTGAATCCTCATATTAGTAGAGAATGAATGTGATGGTTCTCGAGGACCATGTAAGTTTCTGTGAATATTGTGATGGGTGACGACATGTTTTGGGAATCCGATATTTTGGGGATAATAACCAAAGTATCTGCCTGTTCCATGGTAGCTCTTTGAAAATATTATGTTAAGGGTGAGAAATCTATTGATCTAAAAAAGAGTAGTTCTCATGAATCGGGAAATATTAATTATGTAGGGATTCTGGAGACTCAGTCTTAGTTGATGCGTCTATTTGATGCAACATTTTAGTTTTAATGACAATAAAATTTTAGTTTAATAGTTTTTAAATAAAGCGA
>JABUQX010054228.1:0-22180 GCA_015478945.1 Trachelipus rathkii | reverse complement strand
AAGTTACCTGTTCCGTCTATTGGAGAAATTAAGTCCTGTCTAAATGACCAAGCAAGGGGAGTTTCATACCTCGCCCAGAGCTCGATATTGCGCTTTCTGATTGAGCGGGTCCAGAATGTCATCATCTCAGTGGCCAGGAAAAGCATGTTATTACAGAAAGCTGGAGGAGAGGCAACTCGTAGCAGTGCCACTGGATCATTCGGCAACCAACCAGTCAAAAGCAAGCGCCTTATTGAAAGAAATGTAGTGGCCTTTAATGCGTAGGCCTGCACCAACGGAGTTCTTGTATATAAAAACAAAAATTATTTATCCCCGAAAGATCTCACAAAGGCCAAGCGGCCGATTTGTTGCGTGAGAAATCAAAACAGCTATTACGAAGTGTTTAGCAGAAATTTCAGTCACAGACGAGGAAAGACCTCAGTACCCGGATATATAGTGGGGTGCCGCGGCTACGCGCAATATACAAGCAGATGAAATAACGTTTCACTTCTCACTATTATCTTAAAAGCCATGGAAGAGGCAGTTTGGAAAATTAAGAATCGGAATATATATTCATAACACAACTAATAGGGGACATGACCCATGTAGAAAATGATACTGACATTAAAAATACCATAAAAGTCAGCACTTAATTTAAAAGCACAAAATAACCTTGTTCTGTCTTCCTCACTCTAATACTATAAGGATGAAACGATGCTGCCAAAAACACTAATAGTAGTAATAAATATCCCGCATGTTCCCTACAAAATGTCACAGGAAGGGTTGTAATAGAAGAGTTTGAAATAGTCAAAAAACCCCGAGGTGGGGATTAAGAAGGTCCTTTATGTATTTTGTAACAATGTATTGTAAGAATAGAATTTGTGTTTCTCTCGTAATAATAATGTCAAATTATTACCAAAAAAACACAAATAAAAAAAAAAAAAAAAAAAAAAAAAAAAAAACCTTGTGGAAGGCAGGGAATTTCTCTTTGCCCTCACAATAATTATGTACACCTCTCATAGTGGCTTTTCTATAAATTTATAGTTTTAAACTCTTATATTAGGGAAAATATTTAACAACCTTTCGTATGGCACTATTTTTGTGAGTGGAGAGTGAGTCACGGCAATGCTGCCCGCGAAATGTCTGGCATTTCGAGGGGAAGGAAGGCAGTAAGGCCTCAAGATACAAGAAAAGAGGTCGCATTTTAAACTTCGGCTCATTGAAAAGAACCGGGAAATTGTGTTTGTTGTAGGGACTTGTTATATTAACTTTCACCCATTTTATTCTATGACTGTGAATTAGCCTATATGTGTTGAACAACCAAATTGATTGGCATTTTTAAATTGTTCTTTACTTTGATATCATTACCTACTATGTGATTTATTAGTCTTAGGAATAAAAGAATAAAAAAGTAATTACTCCTTTTCATTATCACTTATTAACTCGTCAAAGGGTTGTTACAATAGATATATATACTATATATATATATATATATATATATAATATATTATATATATATATTATTATAATATATATATATATACTATTATTAATATATATATAATTATATGATATATATATCTCCAATCAATTAATGAATAAAATCTGGTCCAGTCTTTAAAGTGAACAGGAAGTTTCTTGTTTTTAGATGAAAATTAAAAAAATACGAGCGGGTTCAATCAATCGCATTAAGCAAATTAAGTGCTTGCAATACAAATATCTGTTGAAGCTTACACAAGCTCTCGAAATTCTGTGTGAGAGTAGACTTTCAGAGCTATATCATACTTTAACTCTCTCCTTACAAGACATCACCGCCACTATCCATATATATATTATATAACGTATATACTACAATACTTATGATCCTTGACTTCCGCATATATATATATATACCATATTTATATTTATAGTATATATATATACTATAATATATATAAGTGTATATATATTATTATATATAAATATATATCTATTATTAATTATCTTATATAGTGTGTATTATATCATATAACTATATATTCCGCTCAGTCTACATCTTTCTCGATATAGGTGTTATAAATATATCACCTACGAACGAGAACTGAACGAAGAGAGAGCAGAGTCCGATTGGGACGAGATGAGAAACCCGCTGATGAGCCGAGCTCGAAGAATGGGCACTCCCAATCGTCCCATATCGACGGATATAATAGAATACCCGAATTAGCGAAAGCGTGCAGACGAGAGAGGATGAGGAGAAGAGGAAAGAGAAGTGAGAGAAGAGAAAAGAGAAGAGAGGAGAAGAGAGAGAGAGAGAGAAGGAGAGAATAAGTAAGTTAAAACAATTTTACGAATTAGTTATATCCTTTAAATTCATTATGAATAGTTTGAAAATATGTATTATTTTACTAACCTAACATATCCTAACCTAACTTAACCTAGCCTAGCTTAACCTAACCTGGCCCTTATCGATTGTTTTTTTTTCATATATTGTAATTTGAGATTACTAACAAGAAATTTCAGTGTTGATAAACAGGATATCAAAAAATTTTAAATTAAAAAAAAAGGTAATTACTTAATAAAATCGTACATTTTTAAGCATCGTACGTTTGGCAGCTACCGGGAGAACGAGAAGACTCCATAATATTTTCTGAAATGCAAAAATCTTATTTAGATGAAACCCTAAAACAAGAGAAAAAATGTTACAGCAAAGTAGATCCATTTAGGTTAGGTATAGGGTACTTCATCTTCTACCATATAGGTGAGGTATTAGGTTTACTGCATCGTCAATCCATATAGGCTAGGTTTTGGCTTAGGACTTCCTAGTTCAGGTTATGATAAGTTTTGTCAAGTATACACAGAATCAATATATGAAAAATAAAATTAATAAGGTAAGAATTTTACCCCGAAACATTATTTTTTTCTCTACCTTAAATTCTTTCGTGTTTTAACACTAAACATTTTCTTTCTCATGCAAAATGTACGTTATTGCTTACTTTATTATTTAATTTTTAATATTTTAAAATTCATATCTTTTGTTTTGCCACTCTTTAAATTATTGTTTGTATTAGGCTATATACTAACAATATATGAAAAAAAATTACAAAACAAAATTAACGGATCCATATAACTCACAAGGTTCCTTAACCTAACCTAGCCTAGTAAAACCTGTATAAATTAGCCTGACCTCTCTCTCTCTCTCTCTCTCTCTCTCTCTATATATATATATAATATATATATATATATATATATATATATATATATATATTTATATATATTATATATATATATATATATATAATATATATATATAAATTATATAAATATATATATATATATATATATATATAATATATATATTATACTCGGACAATCACTTGCCTTTATTGAAATGAAAGCCTACCAAATATATTAACGTCAAAATTCTATTAAAAAAGAAATTAATTCAATGATTAGTTTTTCAAAATAATTGTAATTAAACTCTAAGGCTGCAGAGTCTCGTAAAGAGTAAATTATAGTCACAACAGCCCAATCGTTTATCTTGGGGGAAAATACATTGTTTCAGAACTAGGCTTATAATATCATATATATATATATTAATATATATATATATATATATATATATATATATATATATAATATATATATATATATATATATATATATATATAATAATATATATATATATATATATATACTAATATATATTAAGTTCATACCTCATGGGCATTGCCCTATTCTAGGAAGTCTACAATTCGTAGGTAATTTTATCTAGGATCGGACGAGCGGTTCGAACCCTCGCCCTGTGCCACGCGACTCTATCGATTGTTGCCATCGGTATATAGTATATATATATTATATATATATATATATATATATATATTATATATATAATATATATTAATATAATAAACTATATATACTATATATATATAATATTTATGATATATATGATCATTTTTCATTCAATAGTTGAGGGGTGACGTCAGCTGCATATTTCTTGTTCATAACAAACAAGAGACAATACAACAAACAGTACTGTAGTTGTTTCCCATTGGCAAGAAAAGGAGTCACCTGAGTCAACTTGAACTCTTTAATTAAACGACAAAAAAAAAAAAAAAAAAAAAAAAAAGCTTTCTAATCCACAAATTTTAAAAATTGAAAATGTGTTTTAAAATAATAAGTATAAATTTCGACCTACGAGTAACTGATTTGTGACATAAAATTATCAGCCATTCAATCGCATTCCTTCCCTCTTTGAGGAGATTTGTGTCTATAGAACTGTAATATATGGCAACCGCTATGCTCATTGCTTCATATACCCTCTATAGGAATACACAAACATAGACCAACCATTGACAAAGATGCTTCGAGGTTTAGTAGTCAGGGAGAAACGAACTGGATTGACACTTCGCGTCATGGTCAGGGTGATTAATCTTTGAAAATAAATATTAACATACTCGTAGGACATAAATTGTTTCTACTTTTGAAGTTCTATAAATTGTTATACAAAAAGTATCTTCTATCTATTGTGAAACTTTCAATACTCTCGTATTAAACGTTTATTTTGCTCCGGAACAAGGACGTAGACTCGTATCGTCGATACGTAAAATTGCTGACCTTTTTCTATATTTTATTAAACTGTCGAACATTTTTTTTTCACTAAAGGGATATTCCCCCCCCCCAAAAAAAAACAAAAAAAAACTGAGAAAGTATCTTATGAGGTTAAACTAATCGATATTTCCATAAGAACCCCGTTTTGCACAGTAAAGGATGTAGTGGTTAAAGTTTCACACTATTTTGTTATGTTTCATCTTTTATATATATATATATATATATATATATATATTTTATATATAAATATATATATTATAATATATATATATATATATAAGTAAGTTAGTGTGTAGTATATATATATATACGTATATATATATATAAAATAATATTATATATTATATATATATATATATATCATATATATTATATATATAATATATATTATATATATATATATAATATATACCTTATATCATATTTCATTTTCAAAATTTTCAAAAGAATTAATTTAAATTCGTATATTTTTTCTAATTTTACGATACCTTTTTTTCTTTTTAAATTAAAAAGTTGATTATTATTGGTTACTTGGTCTTTCTTTCGTCCCACATAGACAAAAATTTTTTTCAGAATTTTGAATTTTTTTTTTCTTCTCTTCTAGAAATCTTTCAAATTTCTTTTGATCGTCTTTGAAGCTCTATATATTATATTATATATATATATTATGATACTATTAACTAATATATATAAGTACGCATTATATTACGAATAGATATATAATAGGTACTTATATAATACTATATAATACATCTATATATATATAATAATATATATATATATATAATATTATATATAGCAAAAGGACACAATAAAACGTCCAGAAAGTTATAATCAAAATCTGTCGGAGAAGTAATTCTTCATATTTTATTATGATGTTTCGAAGACGTGACTGTCTACTACATTCAGCTGCACAGAAATTTCTGATAAGCTGAATGGACAGTCACGTCTACGAAACATCATAATAAAATAGAAGAGTTACATCCTTTATATATATATATATATATATATATATATATATAATATATATATATATATATATATATATATATATTAATATATATATTATATATATATATATTTATATATATATACTATATATATATATATATATATTATATGAGACTCGTGGAGACTGATTGAGGTTCATTCCTTAAAATGTATAAATTTTAGAAGTCTTGTGCATAATAAACATTTAAGTGTTAATTAAATATATTTATTTAGTCAAGCAACGAGGAACTATCATTCCGTCGCTCCTATGCAGAAGTCGCCCATTATATATATATATATATATATATATATATACTATTATATATAGTATATATATATATAGTAGCTATATATATAATATATATATAATATTATTACTATACCTATATATATATATATAACTATATTTAGGCCTAATATAGTATATATAAGGCCTATAGTATATAATAATAATATATATAAAATATCTCGTGAGATGATCCCTTGTCCGAATGTTTATATATACTAGTAAATATATATCACCCTATTATATATTAATGAGACTAAGTGCATGACTGTGCTATTACAGAAATAACCCATTGAGTACAGTGGGGTTTCCTATATAATAAAGCGTGTGCCAACAAAGACATCTCCAATAGTTCACGAAAAGTTATTATACACGTTTATTGTAATTTCGCTAAAATTCATTATTAATTTTTAATGATATATTATTATGGTTGTAAAGTTAATTTTAAATCCTGAAACTTTTTAATTTGACTTTGTAGGTAACAATTTTTTTTTCTTTTTTTTTAAACATCACCTTCGGCGTAAAAAGGCGAGGGGTTGCCATGCAATCCACCGGAGTTAGAAAAATCTACTAGATTAGCATACTCATCAACTATCTATCAAAGAGACCGATATGAACCGATACAACCGATACAAGGTATTGGAAAATGTTTAACTCAAAGGGATATGGGGGAAAATAACGGGAAGTATGTCCAGACTCTACCAGTAAAAAAAACGAGATTTAGAGGTTAAGTAATGGATCAGAAAGGTGGACATAGAAAGTGTGAGAATATGTGGAGAAGATACGTGTGTCGCAAGAGCTTTCTAAAAGAAAGTGGTAAGCTAATTTTATTTGAGATTTGAGAAAAATAGTGTCCGTTGTAATGATGATAATAAGTCATAAGGAGAGTGAAGCCACAGTTTAACGGCATGAAAGGGAATGAAGAATCGGTGAGAGTAATAGAATTGAAAGACGAAAAACAATATATTTATCCGTTCAAGAGGGTTAAATAAGTGTAACCACCCCAAATATGAAATGCATAATGTGATGCATATATAATAAATACATGGATGAACGACGCACATTAACAAAGCAAGCAACTAGATGTAACCCTTATAACACAACCTCTTAGAAACTTGCTTAGTCTGAGAAACTGTGCATTCCATTCAAGAATGATCACGGCAAAAGAAATTTCAATAATATTAAGGATTGGAGAAGATTCGAGTTGTGGGGTTTCGAAGATGAGATGTTATAGCTGTTTGGAAGGTTGTCTAAATGAATGATAAAGGAATGAAACTGAGCTACTAAGGCACCGAAGAACATGTTTTCTCGGCCCCATTAGTAATAGAAGAAAGATCAGACGCAATTTGTTCCTAGACGATCCTTCTAAGTTCTAACATCAGTTATTTCAAGTAGAGTGGATAATCCTTCAAAATGCTATAAAACAGCAACAATTTCTCCCTATATTAAAGATAACATCCACTACAGTTACTTATTTTTCATACTGAAATTATAATATAAAATATTTAATATCAATATTAGAACAATGAAGGAATTCAATAGGCTAAATGACGTCATTACGCAAGACAGTTGGGTGAGACCACACACAGTCGCCAGACATCAGTATATGCTACTATGACGTCATTATACTCCTCCAAAGTCTGTTTGGAACCCCAATAAATGAATGGTAAAACTTGCTATCGTAGCCACTCTCTGTATGTCTTTCCTTCCCACTTACATCGTACAATCATTAGGACAGCGTGGCTTTCATCACTTGACCAGTACCCTTCGAGCGGCGCACTACTCCAGCCATCTAATATTCGTCGTGGCTACATGAAAGTACCTCCATAAACGTTAAATCTTATGAGTCCCTTCCCTTAATCGACACAACGATCGCATGCCGCGAGACTAACAAAAAGAATACCGATATTAAAAATTTAAGAAAAAAAATATCTAAATAACCGTCTAATACTCTTAAATTCTTGATATAAGATAAACATCTATAAAAAATGTATTTAAAAAAATAAAACTGGCACGTAATAAACAAGATTGATCACTTGTCACATATAATTACACAGAACGATTTAATCCAATGGATCGAAAGAATTATCAAAATGATATATTAAATCATTATTCAGACGATTTCGAAGCATCTGTCGATTTTAGCCGAATGCAGAAGTTAAAAATGACCGTTTCTCAGCGTGTTAATTTTAAAATGAAAATTCTTATACAATATCAATTATACTTATGTACGAAGAATTAAGATTGCCAAGGAGTTAGTCAAGTCATGGATACGCTACTATGCTCCCTATATATATATATATATATATATATATATATATATATGATATATTATATTATAATATATATATATATATATTAAATATATTAATATATATATATATATTATATTAATATATAATATATATATTAATATAATATTATTTTAATATATATATAATATATATATATATATATATATAATATATAATATATAATATATAAATATTAATATATATTATATATAAATAATGGTGACATTAAAGGTTTGATACTTATAATTTATATATATAATATATATATATATATATAATATATATATGATATATATTATATATAATATTTATATATATATATATAATATATATTATTATATTAATATATATATATATTATACTATATAATATATATTAAATATTAATATTATATGTATATATAATAATGTAATATATACATATATTATTTTACTATATATATTATATTTATATATATATATATATATATATACTAATATGACTATATATTTATATATATATATATTATATAATATATATATAATATATATATCAAGCGACCATGTCTCTCATTTTATTTACCGATATTAATTGTTGACTTCGGAGCACGTGCGAGAATCAATCCTTCAACCCCAATAATAATAATAATAATTAATAATAATTAAAATAAAATAATAATAATAATAATAATAATAATAATAATAATAATAATAATAATAATAATAATAATAATAATAATAATAATAATAATAATAATAATAATAATTAATAATAATTAATAATTAATGTGAATAATAATAATAATAATAAATAATAATAATATTAATATACTGTAATAATAATAATAATAATAATAATAAATAATAATTTAATTAATAATAATTAAATAATATAATAATAATTAATAATAAAAATATTAATAGATAAATATATATAATAATAATAAATAATAACATAGCTATATATTGGTTAATTATTATTATTATACTAAATAAAAATTATATAATTATACATAAAATATGACTACTTATGATTTATAATTAATAAATAATAATAATACTAAAGAAAATTAAAAACAATTAATAATATAAATTTATATTATATATTAAATAATTAATTAAGTATATAAATAATATAATTAATAAAAATAATTTTAGAAAAAAAAAAAATAACGATAAATTAAATACCAATGTAATACTGCTTAAAATCTATCTACCAAACTTGTTATTTCTGTATTATCCACTTTTTCTGCTATAACTTTCTCTGTTTCATAACTTAAATTTCCTCACACGGAACGAAACATGAATACAAATACTCCACGCAGCAATTAAAGATACCGAACTTTATTAAAAAATAAAAGTTACAACAACCGACCTTGTGAAACATCCTTGTACGATGAAATAATTTAGTATTCCCACGTCTTGGACATGAAATTCTTAAACTTGATAATCAATTCTAAATTTTACAAATTTACATCTGACTGTTACAAGGTATTCCTGTTAAGCTTTTTTAACAATATAATATAATTAAATATAAATATTATATAATATTATAATATATAATATAAATATTATATTACTCATATATATATCTATATATAATAATTATTAAATTAATAATTATTTATAAATAATATAATATATTATATATAATATTATAAATATACATATTTTATAAATTTAAAATATTATAATACTGTATTAATAAAATGTCAGACTATTACATTTTAGAATAATAATCATGCACTCTCTGATTTTTTATTATATAACTACAAATGACTAACACTAAATAACAAAATTACATTTTATGATAATAATTCAAGAATTAATTAAAACATATATTTTTAGTTCAATGGATAATGTAATATAAAAAAATTAAATTAGAAGTTGGTTATATGTTAAAGATAATCATAATTATCATAAATTTTTTTAATAATCAAAATAATAAATACATTTGCGACTCAGCATCAGCATTTAGTTACGAAGCATTTTCATATTACATCGATTTCTCCAAATAGAAGGAGCGCAATTAGGAGTTTCCAAAATAATTGGTTTGTTTTAATCTATGTCTCTTGTTTTGTAGTACGAAGTAAGGTTGGAAAAATTTTCACTCATTATTTTAATAATCATAAAATATTAATAACTATTCTTTTTATTAATTATTAAAAATTCAAGAAAGATCTAAGAATTTTTAATTATTATTAAATATTTAATAAAAATATGTATAATAAAATAAACATTAGATTAAATATAATTTATTAATTGCGCTTTTCTACACCTCAATTAGCGTAATATAAAATTAAGTTACTGCCTATTAAGTGGAAATTGATAAGAGTACGATATAATTTCGTATGAAATAAGAGTGAAAATTTATATGTGTTATAATCGAAATTAATGTGTTAAATTTTTATTTAATTATTATAATTTTATTATATATATATAATTATTATTCTATTATATATTTTATTATAATACTTAATTATTATATATGAAAATCCGTTATTTTAGATGTAGTAAAGTGATTTCCATGATTAAAGTCGATTATTAATTTTAGTTAATATATTGTTTATCAAATTGGAATAGATCTACATTTAAATTTATATAATATTAATTAATATATAATTAATATATATATATATTAATATTAATATAATATATATATATTATATATATTAATATATATATATAATATATATAATATATATATTAGTTATATATATATAATATATATATATTAATTAATATAATATATATATATATATTAATAATATATATATATATATAAATATATAATATTATATTAATATTTTATTATATTATAGTTAATAAGTAATATAGAGTATTACCACGCTACTGGGGTGTGAATTATTTTAGAACACACTACAATGAATCGAGAACGTACTGTGGTATTAAGGAGGGAAAAGGTATTACCAAAGGTGAGGTGTGTTACGTAGTGCTCTGCATTCTCACTCCTGTGAACCCCCCTTTACCCTCCCCTCCTAAACCCTTTAAATTCTTTGCAAAATTAGCGCCTTAACTCCCTTGAGTGTGGATGCACAGACCGACCAGATGATGCCGGCCACTCTGGGACAGGTAGAGTTTTCGTTATTCGCCTCTTTCAAGCTGGATTAGTGTTATCTACACCGCTGCTGCGACTTAAGAGACCATGAGGACATAATACAAATACTTTTTCTGGCCCTAGGGAAAAATAATAAAAATCTTAGTCTGATATAAATTGTTATACAGTAGTACTCTAGTACTATAGCATAAATAAATACATATTGCATTCAATTTTGTTTTAGTATATATATATGTATATGGATTTAGAAAATAAGATATTCTTGTGATAACCTATTAACGTGCAGCCTTTAAGTAACTTTACCTATATATATATATATATATTATATATAATTAATATATATATATATAATAATCTTTAGCTATATTCAATTTAAATATCTTCTAACAATCACAGCACAAAATTCTTCTATAAAAATAGCTATCCAAATAATAATAATATAATTGAAATAAATAATAAAAAAATTACAATTACGAATCATATATATATAATAATATTATTCTAATAGTATAGATATAATATATTATAATAATATTAACATATAAATATAATATATAAGTAATTAATTATATTATTAATATATTAATATATATTATAATATATAGTTATTAATATATATTACATGGTTAGGTGCTTATCTTTAGTTTAGTTAAAAATCCTGTGCATAAGGAAGTAAACAATTATTCAATATAATATATAGATGTAAAGTATTGTTTGTCTTTATATATAATATATATATATATATATATATAAGTCTCCCTTTACTCTGATCTTTAAGGCAGGTTCTGTTGAAAAAAGCATGCTGTAAATCGGCTTGGCTTACATTCATTATTATTATTTTAGCTTTTTTGACTTTATATTTGCGTGTCCCGGTATGAATTTAAAAAAAACATACCAGAAGATAATTTTTGTGAATAATTGCTAGAGCAAACAAATATCAATCGTAAATAAGCCGATCTTAGTTACCTGGGCCATTTTTATTATTTATTTTATATATTGTTATTGATTTTTGATTTTTATTTTCATTTATCATTATTAATAGTTATTTTATACAATTTTACTTACAGTCCTCATTCTCAGTTTACATTATCGTGTATAGGTAAAATATAGCTTGAGCTTTAGTATTATTTTATTCAATTTAGAACATAATAGTGGTGAAGAATTAGATTATATTCTAACTCAGTCTCCGTCAAATACACGACGATAAATACTACAAAATTAACTCAAACATAAGTTATTATATAATACAATTAATTTTAGTGTATATTTATATAAAAGTAAAACTGTGATATAGAAGATTCTCATATATTCACACTCTGTATCACTGTTATGTAGTTCTTTCTTCTTTAACTATCTTCCCACAAATAACCCACCTATTAACATATATGTGTGACGGATCTTTAGGAGGCTTAATTGAATTCAGCTCTCCCCACGGAAACAAATGCATTTTTGTTCCACAGAGGGGGTTTAATTGGGGTTTTTATAGAAATGTCAATTTCAGTTTACTCTCAGTTACTAAGGGGGAGGTGGGAATCAGGTATAGAGGATTATCGGATGGTTTGTTCTAATGGTGGAAGGAAGGTGTATAATAAAAAAAGACTAATCCCGCACGAGATGCGTGAAGACAGAACGTTTTGAGGCTCTTCATTGCACAACTATGAAATCTACCCTCATTTACTGTAATATCGATGAAAATCATAATAAAAATTATAGCAGTAATGGAATTATAGTTTTAAACTTGCTTATTATATTAAATAAAGTCATCTTACATATTTACCCATATCTTTCTGCTGCACTGGTACACATCTCTTCTGTCTGTTATATCTATAGCATAATATCAAGTATTTTAAATGGTATTCAAAAAAACTATATGAGTATCATAGACTTATTTATAGTATTAAAAATATATAAGAAAAAAATAATATAAATATTAGACTATTCAAATATATATATATTCCCATACTAAATCTAAAAATAAAAAGGAATCATCACACACTATCATTTTTACAATATAATTCCTATTTAGCAGTCCAGAAAGCTTCTAATATAATACCGGATCCCAAAAATATATATCACGTAAATATAAAGTAATACAATATAAAATCAATTTGATTATATACTCTCTTACTACTATCTCTTCTACCTAACTTCACTCTCCTTCAATCTCTGTCATCTCACTCCCTAGTGTCACGCTCTGCTGCGATCTTCCCACTCCTCTCTCATCTCTCTCTCTCTCTCTCCTCGCTCATCTTTCTCTCGCTACTTCCGTGACTCAGCCACTCGATCTCTCTCTCTCTTATATATATATATTAGTTTATAAAACATTATATAATAGAAAAACGACTCTTATTTTTGAGCAAAAAATATTCGTTTGATTGTAATGAATTTTAATAATTTTCTTATATATTATTTTATTTTGTGACTAAAGTTTGGTGCTGCAAAATAATGACAATTTAATTATTGCAACATATATAATATTTAACGAAAAAACGTAATCGCGATATATACCGTCACTATATAATTTAATATAAATCGATTCTTTTTAACCCCAATATTAAAAAATTAAATTATCCACATGTGATTGTGGTCAAGTCTTTTGAAGAAACAAAATGAAGGCGGCCCATGACTGGCGAGATCATAGACATCATGAAGAGACAGAGCATCTGGTCGGCTATGATATCTCATAGATTGAATTTTTTAAATGTTAAGGTTTGTAACAGTGTTGAGAAGAGTAATGATAGAAGCTATATATAAGTAAAAGCAACAACAAGAAATATCTGGCTAGCGAGATGAGAAATATTGTATAATAAGGATGAGAGATATAGTAGTGTTAAGAGTAGCAATATAAATACCAACAACAGATAACAACAATATGATAGATAGCAAAGGAAAAGTGGCATCTAATAACTTGGTAGCATGAGTACGGCTCACCATCGCAGATTCCAGATTCTGTGCAAAATATAAACGATAAAGAAAACATTTACATCTATATTAATTAAATATGACTAAGTAATTAATATCACTTTAAAAGTCTAAAATAAGGATAATATTAATACTTAATAAAATATATATGCAGTTTAAGACTAAAGTGAAGTAATGTACAATGGGAACAAGGATTGTCCATAGAGATAGATGATAGATAGATATATATGATGATAGATGATAAGGAAGATATATGAATGACTGAGAGAACCCCGCCCATGAGACGTAGAGTGACAGAAGAGAACGTAATAGATGTATGAGACGTGCAGATATTCCGTCTCAATTTAGTTACTTATTGAGCCTCAATGACATATAAATACCACGTCAGTGTTGGAAAGCTGTAGCGTGGAGTAGAGCGTGTATTGGGATGCTCGCTAGCAGTATGAGTGTTGCTCCTCGTAAGAACCAATATGATGTGTAGAGTCTCTGTGTACTGGATTATGCCGCTTATCTAAACTTTCTCGAAAGCAACACGACAAAATCAAACATAGCTTCCCCTCACTTGTAAAATTTAACAAATTCCACCTCTATATATCTTTCTCCTTTATGAATATCCCTATTAATCAATCTAAACTTATCTTCACTCTTACTTATGAATCATACTGGGTATATATAGATCATCATTTCATTCTTTTCCTAGTGAATTACGCCAGAAACTGACTTTCGTTTTAATTATTATATAAATGATCAGTATCGAGGTCTACTTAATATAAAATTTTTAACATATACTTTTTCTCATAATTAACTGTTTATTTATTAGAGTTTTTACCGTCTTACTCATGAGAACTACGAGTAAGAAGGACTTTGTGTTAGTTAGGCGGCTTTAGTGACTAATTATATATCCTAAGGCATATTATTGATATATCAGGGAATTATATATATATTATGGTCCACTGAGCGTATCTATCATACACTGATATCTACCTCACAGACCTACCCCTACCTCATCAGGGCATTCATAACCTACCCATCTCCTACACTCACTATACGACCAAAACACACGCACTACATCACACTATCAACACATAATACTAACGATCTACTATCACTCATTCAAACTCAGCACTCACACACACACACACTTGATCGGCTCGTGTTACGTTCATATAATTGCTTCTATTATGAGTGTAAGACAATTTAAAATTCTTTCATAATTCTTTCATAAATTCTATTTAATAATAAAAAAATTAAACCCTATATAAACGCCTCTTAAGGTAGAGTTTAAAAAAGAACATCAGTGTACTCGTTTCATTACCTCATAGTGAGGTTCTGTAACCTCAATCAATATTCGCGCTTTACGACCTTGATACATTTGATTCAATCACTCTATCACTCTCCTTTACCCGGATCCACACTAAGTATATCAATAAACAACTCACTTCTTCTCTCCTTCTCGTACCATCCTCAACTCTCTCTATCCACTCTCTCGTGCTCTTACTCTCTGTCCGCTATCACTCTCTTCCTCTACTCCTTTCATTTCCCTCTCTCCTAACTCATCTCTTCGTCTCTACATCTCCTTTCTGCCTTCTCTGGCTTGCAGTATTGTTCCCAAGCAATATTCTTAGAGAATATAATCTTGTGCCATATTCTTCTGATTAAACTCCCCCTCTGTGTAAGGTTTCTTTGCTTTTGCAATATTAATCTATATGACAAAGGAAGGTAAAATACATCAAAATTAAGCCCAATCTCAATCCTTAGAGAAAAAATATATCAAAATTTCTTTAATAAATAATACCGCAATGACAAATACATAATATCTTGACCTCTCTCTAAGACACCTTACTAACTATTTAATACTCATATCATCTTTTATACTGACTGCGATTTATCTCTACTGAACTTAAATATAATTATAATAACTATAATACTAATAACTATACTTAATAAAACACATAAAATAATAAAATGTTCTTGTGGATAAAAACACTTACACATCTCACATAATCTAGGTTGTGCTCTAGGGTGGCGTGTGTGTGTGTGCCTTGCTTGAGTATGAGGTGAGTGTATGGAGATGATGCTGGGAGTTTCTGTTTAGCGCTGCGAGACTTTTTTCCCTCTTCCTCAGTTGCTCCAGCTATTCAAGGGCCTCATTTCGCCCTTGTACGGAATACTGTTCTCTATCTTGGGGTCGTGTGTGGTCGTCTGTTGTGTTCTTAGCTGCTCTCGGTGCGTTATGATTTGTAGACTGTGTGAGTGGGTTATCACGAAAAAAGTACAACAGGAATAATTCTAAACATGGAGAATTGAGACATAGAAACCTAACTTATGATGTTAACCCTGAACTCCTGTAATCCCCATGTCTCATATCGTACTACTACCACCCCCTCCTCACTTTTTCTTTGCTCCGTCTCTCCCGCGCCTCCCGTAATTGGTCATGCATGCGCAAATGTGGTTAATTATCCTGTTATACTATTACGTATTTCTTAAAATTCAATCTTTGGACTTTGCCGAGATCTCCGCAGACTCTAGGTACATGCTTTATTGTGACAATACGCGACCGCAGGGAGACGAAATGTGATTTAGCTATCTTCCGATCCATAATCATTCGAGCGTAATCACACATACATCTCTCTTTATTTCACTTCTACGAGAAGCGTCTCGCACCTCGGCCACCAGCACTCGATATAAGAGCTAACACAAGTGCATTTAGGATACATACCATGGTCGATATCTGCGTGTTCACGAGCACAACGAAACTCTTTTAAGGATTACGGGGTGAGATTTGATATCATATGTTGATATTATGGAAATCATCCTAAGGTCATTTAGTATTTCGCTGCGGTGATTGTACTTCCTTCTTTACCTATTGAGCTACACCTCTGTTTCTGATAGATAATTATTCTCTTATTACCATCTATTCTTGTGGTATTATCCTGCCATGAATTTAATTATACATATCTCTACTTACACTATTAAAGTGCCTTAGTATATATATAGTCTGTGCTCATCTGCGTATAGCTATTAGTCGTTATAGTTGTATATTATATAATGAAATAATTATTGAGTATATATAACTGCTATATATAATTATATATATATATATAATATATATAAATATATATATATATATATAATATGTGTGTCTTCTAAAACGTATTTATAACCTATTGTAAATAATAACAAACTAGTTTATAAGTTATTTGATTAAATTATTTTCTGTTATAATATATATAATATATATATATATATATATATATATATATATAATATATATATATATATATTATATATTTATATTTATTATATTATATTATATTTAATATATATATATAGTTTGATGATCGATATAACTCATGTTCCTGGGGAACTCACTATACATTTTTTAGTCAATAACTCATAAAATATATATAACGAATAAACATAATATAGGTATCTAATATGGACATCCTCAGTATATAATTTACCAATTAATTTATAACACACACGTACTATATATATATATATTGCATACACTATACTATATATTACGTTTCGAACATTTACTATGTTCTAATATCATCAGGTATTAATCTAAAGATTACCGAAATTTAACAAATCGATAAATTACTATATATATTAATACCATAGCGTAGGGTATATAACTATGTATATAGTATATAGTTAAAGGTACAGTAGCAATTTATAACATAATTATAAAACTCTTTACATATGTGTGAGATATTATATGCTAACATAAATCAAAAATTTAAATAGATCATAAAAGTATTAGGTAATATATTAAAAAAATTAAAAATATATAAAACTAAACTGATAAAATTCATATTAAAGTTGAATAATAATTAAATATATTTATATAATTATTAAATTAATAATTAAACTAATTAATATTACTATATTTGAAATTAAATTATATTTATTTAATAATAATTAATAATATATTAAAATAAAATATTTTAATTAAATTTTACATTATATAAGAAGTTAAGAAACACTGAGAGAAGCACTGAAGTTAAGATAATCAACCAAATTACACAAAGAAATATCAAGCCTTAAGATACACGTACCGTAAGGTCGGGCGGGGGCGGGAAGAAAATTTTCATTGACTAGGATAGAAATAATTGGGAGGCTGTAAAAGAGTTTATAATTCATATATTTTGCTAGCACATGTAGACGATGAGTGACCCCTAATGGGAGTATATAGTAATATGTAATGTATATGCAATCGTTTAGGATACGTAGGAGAGAGAGTGAGACACTAGTATAGTGCTCGAAAACAGCGTATTACTAATAAGAGAGTTTATTATGAGTAATCGAGGAATGTATCACTTGGGGTATGCTCGTTCTCACCGTCATATTGAATTATCTTGCTATATATATAGTATTAATATATATTAATATATATATATATATATTTAATATATATATATAATATATATATATATATATTAATATATATATATATATATTAATAATAATATAATTAATAATTAATATATATATATATAATTAAATATATAATATAATATATATATATATTTATAATATAATTTAATATAATATGATATAAATAATAGTAATAATTAATAAACATTGAAAGACAAAATGTATTTAATTATATATTTGAAAATATTATTAAGAGATAAATTAAAAGATTTACCGATATTTTATGGGAAAAACTCAAAAAACCTTATATAATATGTTTTTAGTCGGTCCACCACTATCATAACTCTCACTTTAATAAATTAGGGTTGATAGTATTACAATAAAACCGAGAGAAATTATGATAGGTATGTAGGTAATTAAAATATCACAATAACGACTTAAGACTACGTTTTCCCAGGAAAAAGGCTTTGCCTTACTCGACCTCTGCGTGAGAGTCCTTAAAATAGATTCAACCATAAGCTATATAAGTGGTCACGTATGTTAGCCATAAAACTATACTCTATAATATAGAAAAGATCAGTGTTACTCGAAAACCAGTTTCCATATACAATTGATGTTGTACTACATTTATTTATTATTTTAATCATTGTTAATATTATTTATTAAATGTTTATTAATTTTTTTTATTTTTTTTTAAATAATATTAATTTTTATAAATACGGGGCTTCGAAATAGAGAATCCCTGTAACTCTTTTCTAAATTCTTTGCTTATTTAATTATTTGAGTGGATAATATTCCTATTTAGTAAAAAAAAAAAAAAAAATAATATATAATATATAATAAACTTATACCATTAAAACCCTCCTTAATTGAGTTTATTACTCACCTTGTTTCACGAAACACAAAGAACTTCTTGAGTCATTATGTGACAAAAAATCAATCACGAAAATAACGAGTATACTAATTAAAATACAATATCGCATAATATCATTTTGATATTACTCGTTTTACAGTATAACACATATGTATAGCACTCATTAGGTCTATAAATAGGCACTAAGCCAAATAACTTTATTGAGTATTTTTTACTTTATGAATATTGAATATATTATAATATATATAAATATTATAAATAAGATTAAGGCTTGAATAATATATATTAATGATTAAAACGTTCATTTTAAGTATTGTTTGATAAATAATTATCCAAGCCTGAACCGAAAATTTATTCCCACTACCTACTCGGACTTAAAAATGTCAGATAAAGTTTAATAATACTGTAAGAGAGTTATGATTTCTCAAATTAAGATGAGCATAGGAATTTACATTACTAATCATTAGTTTTCATTACTTTATACTAATGCATGCGAATTTGTAATACAGGTCACTCAGCAAAGCTCAGTTACACCGATACTTACACTTTGACTTCCAAAGAATTCTCTAAAAATTCTTTTGTAGAATCCTTTATAACTGATTTGGAGGATTTTTTCGTCCTGAAATGAAATAAAATTATTTCCTATGCAAAATGTTATCGGATGAGTTTACACTTATTATATTAATATATTCTTTCTCATCTTAATATCGGATTTTTTATTTTATTTCGAAATCTTAGAAAACAATAATACTAGGTATGATTGACATTTAAATAAAACCACCCCCCAAAAAAAAACATATCTCCTAAATAAATAATAACATCCTAAAATATAAGTTATTTAAAAAATATATCACTCTAATAAATTTCTATTAGATATAAATTAAATTTTATAGCTAAATTTTAAAAAAAAATAAAAATATAAATTATATAAAATAAAAAAAAACATAACCTAGTAGTACAACTGGGCTTTTTTTTTTGGGTTTTATATTAGGTGGGCTTATTTTTTAAATAATGATATCATACTTGCAACCTAGATAAAAAGACAACTCGCAGGCACACAGCAAACGAAGTAAAAACACATTCTCGTCATTATAAGTAATCGTGAGTTTTTTTTGTAGGATATATGTGTTATATTATTTATGTGTTTTACATTTATTATAGCTATAATTATTCTCTCAAACAAATTTGAAATATTATATATATATAGTATATTATTTTTTTAATATAATAATAATATATAATTATACTAATGAACTATTTTTAATATAATTAAATACATATTAAACTATAATAACTTAATATATTATACTGTTTTATCTAATTATTAGTGAGCGATAGTTTAAGTATCACTGTATATAATATAAATGTGATAGTAAATGGATAGTATTAGATAAATATATATATTAATATAATTTTTAAAATTTAAATACAATAATATATATATATAGTCTTAAAAAATTTTACAAAAAAATTAAAGGTATAATATTGTAAATACTCATCGTAAGCATCGGTAAAATTGAAGTTCAGGACATTGGAGGTCCGAGATAAATATATAATTATATAATATAATAATATATAATATATATAATAATATATAGTATAATATAATAAATATATATACTATGAATATAATATATATAGTATATATACTTTCTATAGTATATATAATAATTATATAATATATATACTATATACATATATTATATATTATATATATATATATAATATATTAAAAAATAAAGCTAAGAGAGAGGATCAATGAACAAAACAGATTCAACAATTTAAATGCATCCAATAAATTAAAGATTACGAAAGCATTTGTTGTATTTGCGAGGTCGTTAATTTCATTTAGTCGCGAAATTCGTCAAACTTCTTCTTTAACGACCGACATGCCAGCGCGTCCTCTCTCTCACACACACACACAAACAAGCACACACACATACATACCACACACACACAAGCATACACACACACCTACACACGCATACACACACACACAGTCATTAAACATATGTACAAGTACACAGGACGCATATTGAGCAGGACAAAGCATACTTTTCACAATTACAAAGGATTTTTATTTAAGATTCTTAATTTTTTGATAATAATCTCAATAATAAATAATAATAAAATAAATAATAATACTACACAGGAAGTAAAAATAAATATCAAACAATAATTAACAGGAAGAATAGAAAGAATAATAAATATACATTCGTAATAAATTTAATAAATAATTAATTATAATAAAATAATAATAATAATAATAATATTAAATCTAGCAATTAAATAATATCATAATAATCAAAAACAATACCTGCTTGATAAAATAAAAACACTAAATATTAATAAAAATTATAAAAATTTTAATTTTAATTAATAATAAATAATAATCAATAATAATAGCATCAATTATAAATAATATATAAATAATACATAATAATAATTAGATAATAATAATAATAATAATAATAAATACATCAGTAAGTAATAAACTTACACCATCAGTAATCAATCTAAATTACTCAATTAATAATAATAATAATAATAACTAAAAAATAAAAATTAATAATAATACACTAATAATTAATCAATTACATAAATATCAAATAATCAATAAATCAATACATAATAAATAAATACTAATCCAATAAATAATAAATAATAATATGAACATAATGAATAATAATAATTCCATAACTTACCACATCCATAAATAACCACTCAATCAAATCTATCACACCAAGTACATAACTAAATAATAATAATAATAAATAATAAATAATAATAATAATAATGGTACTC
>JABUQX010054227.1:0-19054 GCA_015478945.1 Trachelipus rathkii | reverse complement strand
TTGCAATGTGGGAACTTTTAAGCACATTAACAAAGACCCATTGTGGATTGGAAGAGGGGAACACACTGTTGGTGGAAGAGAGATAAGAGAGAAAATTAATGAACAGTTTAGTGTTTTTAAATATCCAGGAAATGAGAGTTAAGGGAAGATGATTTAGCTTATAGGAAAAAATAGAAATGAACTTAACCATCAATAAGAAAGGCAATGGGTGGCAGAAATATTTAGCAGTAATAGTATAGAACCTGAAGAATTTTTTAGCTATTTTATAAATTTAATAACAGAACAAGAGGAGTTCTGTCAATTAAATTGATGAACAATTTAGATACTCAAGATAAGAGTAGTTGGGTCAAATTTTCAAGTTTTGCTTAAGTGTTTTACTGAGGAAGATAATAAATGTTTGGAACTAATAGAGACTGACAGAATGCGATCTATGAACGTTAAAATAATTAAACTTTATATAAGAATCATAATTGATCAGTTAAAGCTCAGGCCCTGATCGGTATAATGGTTTATAGAATTCTAAACAGAGGTAGTCACCAGCATATGCAAAGCACTCGTATTTGATTTTAATGCAGCTCTATAACATATTGGTGAAATACACGATGATGGAGAACAGAATATGTTTGCCATTGATAAGAAAAGGTCAGTAAGGAGATTTGGGTAAATTATAGGCCATTCAGCTTAACATCTACTGTTAGTTAAGGTTCTGAAAAGTTAAGAAAGTATATAGAGAAATATTTAGAAGATAACAAGATATTGTATGAATACCAACATGGTTTTAGAATTGCCGATTTTCTGAACAAACCTTAAGAATTTTGGATACATTACTGAACTGCATTTGACCGAGGAATCCAGTTATGATTGTATATTAGACATTTAGCAAGCTTTGATAAAGTTCCCCACATAAGGCCTGATTAAGAAGGTATACAACTGTGTATGGATGGAAGTAGTACATGCGTTGATTAAGGACTGGTTAGCTAAATAGAACACGTTACAAAACTATAATGGCAATAAAATCATCATGGGAAATAGTGAAGGTGGTGTCCCACAGGGTTCAGGGGGCCACTATTGTACCTCATATATATAAATGAGTTTAGACCAGGGACTTAAATGCAGTTTTGAAAGTTTGCAAATGATACCAAATGACACCCACAGTTCAGGAATAAGTGGAATGTATGTTATAAAAAATTCAAAATGATCTTAATAATTCTTGGAAGGGCAGATAAGTGGCAAATGAATTTTAAATAGTTAAAAAGTGTAAGGTTTTTAACCTAGGTTACTCAAATAAAAGTTTAAACTACGATATGAATGGGATTGGCTTGAGTTGTGGACCAAGAAAAAGGAATTAGTGTGATTATATAGCAGATTTGCAAAAGTAGCTAATCATGTTTGCAAGCTAGAAATCAAGCAATAAGATCCCTGGCCATAATAAACGCCAATGTTGTTTACAAAGAGCAAGGAAGTTAAAAGTAAATGTATTAAGCTAATAGCTTATGTATAGGCCAGTTTATAGGAGTATGTGCACAAGTTGGGCCCCTTATTTAAAAGAAAGACTTAGATATATGTTAGAGCGAGTGCAACGTAGGCAACAAGGATGATTTCTGACGCTGAGGATAAGAACTATGAGGAGAGGCTTGAAGGAGTTAGGAATGTTTTCTGTAGAAAGGCCATTTCTCAGAGTGACATGACACAGTCTACAAAATATTTACATCTATTGATAATACAGAAGAAAGCATGCCATCTTGTATAAGAAAGCATGATTCAGTAATAAGGTGTTAAATTTTGAATGTCTCACATGAGGTTGTTCGAGTGGATCGATTCAACATTTAGAAAGATTGGTTATCTTTGCAAGATGGGTATCATAATTTTAGACAAAGCCAAATTGCATAGTTCTTAGTATACAGAGTTATTAATGTTTATACTGCAGTCGACCATAACTTATTATTTAATGCATGTGGATTGGTTTGAATCATATATCATATTTTTGACTAAGCCAAATTGGTGATTTTTTAGTTACAGTAATTTGACAAGCCCAGGCTGCTTGTGGATTTGCATGAAGCAATGTTTGGTTAAGTAGTTGATGGGACAGTACTAATCATGCCCATGTGGCTTCTACTTCTCAATATTCTTAATGTCTTAATCTTTCTCTGTCATGCACTGTGTGCTTTTCAATGGGGGCCCCCTCATGGGAGTCCTCCTCATCTTGAGGTTTAAGAAGAAACCCCAAATCGAGGAATCCACGGTCATTGGAACAGGAAAATAACACCAAATATTAATGGTGCTAAGTACATGTTTACTAACTATGGTTCTGACATCGTCAGAACACGCACCTACAAATGGCTCATCTTGCTCCAGCCTTATGAGGACTCATCTTTTTCCTTCTTCTTCTCTGTCATGTACTCTGTGCTTTTCACGTGGGTCCTCAGGTTTATTTGAGGGACTTGGATCCCTCAAATTCGAGATCTACAGCATTAAAAACATATATAAAGACACCTCATTTGACTCAATTTGTCTCTGGAGCCAGAATTTTAATCTAGCTCTGGATAAGGATCAGGCTCAGGCTCCAGCTCTGATTCATGTGCTCCCCACTTGACTTAGACATTCAGAGTTTATTGATTCACCCTCTTCAAATGCAACTCATCAAATTTCAATCATTCATGAGCATTAACAATGGGAGCTAACCCCCTCACCTTGAAGGCCAACAACTCGGAAACACAGGATCCTCAGGACATTCAAACCCATATAACCAACAGCACAGCCTTTACAAAACAACTATAACAAAAAAAAAAGTAGCTAAAGGGTCCAGATTTAACCCTATTAACTCAAAAGGACGTGTCTCCTTTTCAGGGTAAGTATACTCAACTATAATGATCAACAGAACAAAAAAATTTGTATTGAAAATATAAAAAAAATTTATTAATAAAAAAAAAAAAAAAAAAAAAAAATCTGCAGCAATAAAAGTTGACATATTTCAAAAAGGAGTATATCATTTTAAACCAGAAAATATAAATCTTTAAAAAAAAAAAAAAAACTATCGCCAATATCTTGAATGCTAGAAAATCAAAATGTTGAAAATGTGTACCCGAATCCACTTTGGTGTCCTGTATCTGGCAAAAATATTTCGCTGAAACAAAAAAATACTGTATCTTAAATTTTCATGACATTTTAACACTATGTCAAATTCAACCCTCCCCCCCCCTGCCTAAATGGATAATGGAACTATACAAGCACAATGCATTAGCGCCTCTAGAAGGTCTCAGTCAACCCATAATAATAATAAATAAGAATACATAAAATAGCCGCATGGGCTATCTAGACTGTCCCATCAACCTATAATTATAATTAGAAGCTTCTCTCTTTCAACATTTACTTGCAGATGAACCTAATAGTCACAACCACACCCAAATTTTGACCTTTTCAGACTTAAATTTAAACCTTTAGATTCTAGTACTCACACACCAAAATCTACCATAGGCTTTTCCCCCTTTTTTTTTTTCCATTTCTAAAAAAAACCACAATTCACTCATCAGATTTGCAAATCTTTCTATGCATTGCAAATCCTTTCCACACCAACACATTTCACACCACACCACTCATTTCACAGTCTTTTCATCTTTAGTACAATCAACAGCGACAAATCAAATTTGGCCCTTCTAAATTAAATTCATACCTCTCCTCTTTCTCAGACATTTATCCTCTGACAGTCCATGTACCCATACATTCATACATTATTCCCCGAAAGATAGAAGCCTCTTACGAGATTCACAACCTTCTCTGAGGTATGCATTTAGCATTCCTGGCAAAGATAAGTGATAGTAACCAGCCAACCCAAACTAGCCAACCGTCCCTTAGTCGCTTTTATGAAGCAGACATACAGAATTGGGCAACTTTCTCTCCAACATAGGAGGTGATATAGGATAGGAGTCTGTAAGATTTGTCTAGAAGAGTGTTAGGCATAAGGCATGTTATATGATATGGATAAATTGGTTATCTCATAGATTGTTGTCTGGAGATGAGTTGAGGCTTATGATTGGTAAAACATAAAGGCGAAACCATTTTAGCACATGGAATGTTAATATACATAAGCCACAAATGAGGCTATATATAATATATATTATAATATATAATAATACTATATATATTTACTATATATATACTAATAATATTATATAGTATATATATATATATATATATAATATATATATATTATATATATACTATATATATTATATTATTATATGAATATTTTATATTATCCAACCAATTCTTAATATTTTTCAAATAATGGCAAAAATTTATGATGATCCAATTGATATTTATCGTACCCCATCACTAAGATTATATCAGCTTGGGCAGGGATGACTACCGGGACCACTTAGGCATAACTTGATCTCTACTCTCCCCTATGCACTTTTGGATTTTTTTTTTTTGAATCACCCTATAGATAGTAGGTAGTAAGCACACAAAAAAATAATAAGTAATTCTAATAATTAAAAGTTTTATTTAAATTTAGCATAATAACGCTGATCGCTGACGGAAGGGTGACGGACCACCATATGAGGGTTACTCGTTACCCATCTGTTATACAATTCGTCTTTACGTATAAATTCAATTTTATATGTTAATTTTTTACTTAATATAAATAATTATTTATCATATTATAAATTCTTTAATAAGTAAATAAACAAATTCAATAATGATAAATAAAATAAGAATAAAAATAAGCTGTCCGATTCACCCCTCTCCGCTCAAAAATTTGTACACTTTTTTTTGAATTCGTTTTTTTATTAATAATTTCATTTATTTTTAAAAATTCAACTTAATATAGTAACTTTTTATCTATATTAAATCTGAATTATACGCATAATAAAAATGTCCAATTAATAGTGTAAATACGAAAAACAAATGTGGTCCGAGTCACCCTCCATCAATTTTTACGGAGGGGGGATCCGACCAAGTTAGGCCCCGTTTTTTTGCCACTAATACTGTCTTGGATCAATATACTTTGCAGTTTAAAAAGCTAACATACTCGAGTGTTTCCACTGAAAAAATAATTAAAATCCATCCTAATTATCATTTTATAACAATTAAAAAACTCAATTTTCAAAAGTGAAATTCTAATTAAGGACATCTTTGATACCCTTATATTCTAAAAATTTTTAAAAATATAAAAAACTGCTAGAATTAAAGATGATCTAAATTAAAACTGACGATTATCAAAAAATTCTTACATTACGTGAAGAATGAGGCGAAAAATTTTTTTTTTAATTAATTTAGGGTTTTTTATTTTTATTTGATGATGTGGACCGAATCACCCCTCCTAAAAGAGGCGGGTCCGGTCACCCCGCCACGCACATATACATATATATAGTACTTAATATAATATACATATATATAATCATAACATTGACTATATATATATATAATCTCATATATAATATTTACTGATACTTCATATACTACTATTATATAACCTTATATATAGCTTAGTTATTAGATAGCCTGACAAGATTTGAGACCAATAAATTATCTAATCTCGAAAAGTTTTGTTAAGTGGTTTAAGAATCAATTTTTAGTGGACAACAGGCTTCTGGAAATTTATGCCTGCAGATAAGACCTAGCCAATAACCAATTTTCTTACATAAAAAAGCCTAACTTAATTAAACTTATTCTGAAATTAAGAAAAAAATTTGGTCTCTAATCTGTCTGGTCACGCTTCTACATATAAGCCTATAATATTATATATATATTATTTATAACTAAATACCATAGCAGGTTGCCTTAAATGCACTGAGCAGACACTCACTGAAAACGCTTGCTCTCAAATGTGCTACGAGCAGTGATATAAGCACAACTTTTGAATGTTCAAAGCGCCTTTTGCTTCTAGATCGGAAGGTCTACCTATAGTTTTTGTGAACCTGCTATTGTCACCCTTTTACTATTATAGCATTACTTTATTTAAATAAAACACTGTAATTGCTGACGAAATACATTACTCGTAAAATATTTTATTTTTGAAAAATAGTTTATACTAAATTGTAGCCAAAAGTCAAGTGTTTATTACATATGGTTATAATTTCTGAATAACAAATATATATTTATTATTCTCAAATTAAACAATATTTGAAATACACATTTCAATTCTAGCCTTAATAACATTCATAGATCTCATCTCCTTTACCTATAACTATTACAATTTAATTTGCCCTCTTCCTGTCTTTGTTACTTTTCTTAATTGTACTGGTTTTCTTACATTTCTATATTTCCCATTATAATTCTTCTAAATTCATCTTCCCCTATTAATACCCTTTATAATAATTTAAAGTAATCTGCGCCTCTTCATCAATTTCTCTATATATTCTATTCCATCTAATCTCCATCTTATAAACAGTCTTCTTTCACACCCTTACTCGAGTTTATAGTCTACACATACATTACCTAACTATATATCTTATCAAAATGATTCCAACCAATATCTCCACAATAATAAACAATCATTTTGGTCCTTTAAATGCTTACTATTCCAGACTCAATAGAAATTAAAATATCTCGAACCTTTGGTAATAACCAATTTTAGAAATCTAATCTTTCTTTCTATTAAATAGCAATTTGGGCCCAGATACCTCATCTAACCTTTTAAACTTAATTATATTTATGGTTATAATTCCTAAACTACCTCATTACTCTAACCTAATCCAACATACTATTCAGTGTTAGTTTATATATGTTCTTACATACTGAATCCCTGTCTGTAACAGTTCCATTGAACATTCTTTGCGACTCACACAAACGTGTAGGGTAATTCAACTTTATAAATACAGAACTTACTATGGTCCACATTAGACAAGAAATCCCATTGAATGCCAGAAAATCTAGTAGTCAATTAGTCATGCTATACCTTTTTTTTTATATTGTGCAATTAAAAAAATATTTCTTCACTAATATTGTGCTGTTGGTTTTAAGAAACTGGAGATGGGGGTCGGAGGTAGAGCTGTAGTTTGCTAATTGTTACCAGAGGTGCCCTCCAGAATTTTATAAATCGGCACAGGATATACCTTCTAAAAAAAATAATAATGAAGAATAGTGACAACGAAAATTGTCGCTTTCTTTAGGTAGCAAAACAAGTTACAGCCTCTCAAAGTTAGTAAAACTCCCATTAGACTTTTCAATATTGATTGATCAAGGTTAGGTCTAAGACCCTCAAAGTAGGTATGATAAGTTTTGTTAGTTATACACAGAGAAAATCTATGTTAAACTTAACAAATCCTGTAATCAAACCATGAACATAGGATGGCCCTAACGAGGCACGAGGCCCACTAATTTTATTATTAAGAAGAGAAATATGGAAATTTTATAACTTTCAGAGGACTGTACTTTTTTGCCTGTATAAGAGACTGCAATTTTCCGTTTCACTATTCTTCAATTATTTATTTTTAGAGTATATCCTGATTTTCAAAAAAAAAATTTTGGTTTTTTTTAATTTCAATAAACAAATCCTTTATGGGGTTTTTTACAACTTTGAGAGGCTGTAACTTTTTTTTCTAAGCAGAGCGACGATTTTCGTTTTCACTATTCTTTTTTATTATTTTTTTAGAGTATGTCCTGTGATTTTCATAAAAATCGGGTGACAACCCTCTGGGTAACAATTACCAATCCCCCTATTCTGTTGCATGTTATGACTATAACAAAGCTATTAAAACTTGTAATGTGGTTAGCTAAATGTTTTCCTTTTAGTTGTAGACTTTATGTATATTACGTAAGTTATTAACAAGTCCTAGGGTGCTTTGTGGATTTACATGGCTATGCTTGGGGATTGGTTCTATTACGTTGATTGGGACAGTCTCAATAGGCCCATGTGGCTTCTTTATTTCTAATGTACTTAATTATAAAGAATCTAGACTAGCATACAAACACTTACGGTTGACGATATCGCCAACCATTTTATACTTGGTGACGACAAGATCTTCAGCAATTGTATGTTCATCTTCACGATCGCTCATTTTTAAATATGCTTAAAAAGAAGTTTCAAATATTATATTATTTAGATTTTTCTTATTTAAAATCAGGTCTCACGTGCAAACTTAGCTTCTGACCAACACACGGTGGCGGGAAATAGGGATGCACAAAAACTATCGATTATAGAAACTATCGATATATATTTTTCGATATATCGGTAGCATTTTTAATTTTGCAATAAATCGATGGTGTTTTCGATTTTCAACGATTCGATAGTTTTTCCGAAATGCTTTTTCTTTTATTTTATAAGCTTAGATATTTTTCGGTGAAGAAATTGAATATAGTTACAGTTTTTTTATTATTATATATAATTGTGTTTGGCTTTCGTCCAGTGAAGATGTCTTAAGGTTTGGATTTTGGAAGCAACAGAAAAAATTGAGAAGAGCAAGATCGTGATAGTAAAAAAGTCCTAGTCCTAAAGTGATAGTCCTAAAGTGGTCTTGGCAGGGCTGCGGAGCCAGAGCCGTTAGCCATGGAGCCTCAAGGTTTTGGGTGGAGCCGGAGCCGAAATTTTTTTTGTAGTGCAGCCGGAGACATACCGGGAACCAAAACATTTTTTGGGGTGGAGCCGGAGCAAACAAAAAAAAGGGGCGGCTCCGGAAATCACAAATATCCTTATCTTACAACAAAGAAAATTCATACAGGTGATTTTACGGCAGGAAAATTTTATAGAAAATTGAAGCATCTAATTAATGCTTTCGAAAATAAAAAGATTTTAGCAAATGACAGGAAATATTCCACGCAAATATTGGAAAGAATGTTAATTGAAATCAAAAAAAATCTGTTGCCATCTGTGTTAATCCACAGTGCAGAATCTTTCTCAGAACTGAAGGTCTGATATTAAAAGTTAAGAATAATCTTTGTGAACTAGGACTTAAAATGAATAGCACTAACGAACAGGAATCTGGGTAAGAGTCAAGCAGTTCATCAGTTTCAGGAATTCTTTCTCGTAGTATCTTGTCAGAAAAAGATGAAGAAACCAAATTTGATAGATAATTGGAACAATTGAAGCTTGCTGAAAAGCGGTTGAAAAAAAAACATTCAGCCATTAAAAGATCTTCAACCCCCCAAAAAAAATCATTTAGAGTTATATAAAATAGAATTCCACAGCTCATTAAATCGACCGAAATTCAAATTTAACTGTCCCGAAGTCAATCTCTTACTATCCAAAAATATTGCAAGACCCTGCTTACACAGATATAACATTCCCATATTGAAGCTGTCAGATACCTGAGGTTTTTTTTAGGATTTAGAGGTGAGACCTAGGAGCAGAAATGCGATCATTCATTCAGATTCCGAAATGTTTCGTTTTATTTTTTTAAAAAATAACTGCTTTAAAAAATTTATGTTATAATAAGGTTATAATTAAAAAGTATAAGTTATTTCTAAAGTTAAGAAGATAGTAATTTTTAATTTATGTTAAAACTTATGCTAAAAATATATATTTTGCTAAATAAATTTTCCTGACAAAAATACATGAACTAGCAAAAGAATTAGTTCAGAAAATTCAAGTTCCTCTAAATTTTTATAAAGAAATATTTTTAATTGGCAAGCTTCTGGAATTATGCCAGACGATGCCACTCAATAATTTTTTTAGTAAAACCGATAACTTAACTTAACTTTTCTGAACTTAAAATTTTTTTTGAACTTAGAATTTTTTTTCAGAAAATGATTTGACGGGACTGGAGTTTTTTCCATTTTTTATTATAACGCTAGAGTAACAGGCCCGCATGGCCCATTCTTTCTAGAATATATTAATATAGATATATATATATATTATTAAACTATATATATATATATATAATAATATATTATATATATATTATATATATAATACTATAATAATATTAATATTATATATTAGATTCTATTATATATATATATTGATATATAATATACAATATATATATATAAGCTCGCTACAGTAATAATAATAATATATGATAAATATTATATATATATATTATATTATAAGTATATGTATTATATATATATTATATTTATTATAATAATATATATATATATAATATAATATATTATTATAAATTTTAATATATAATATATATATATATATAAATATATCTATAATATATTCTATATATATATATATATATATATAAATATCTATTATATGATCTTATATACTTACTATAATATATACTCAGTTATAATATAATATATTTATATATAATTCTTTATATATCTATATATATATATATAATATATATACTATCTTATATATATAATATATATATATATATTAATTATTATATATCTATATATACGTCATATATATATATATAATAACATAATAATCTATATATATATATATATTATATATATATATTATATGATATATGTATTATAATATAATATATTATATATATTTAGTAATAATTAGTATATATATATATATTGTATACTTATAATAATATATATTACATATATATAATATATATATATATAATATAATATATACTAATATAATTATATATTATTATATACTATATATATATATACTATATATATACCGTCTATATATAGATGATACTTATATATCTATGCAAACGGGAAACATAATATTCACAAACATTTAATTAAAATCACCCTATTATTGTATATGTATTTCTGTAAATAAATAAACTCGTGTATAATTGGTTTATATATTAAGGATTTACCCAAGGCATGGGCGCACAGCAGGATGAAATCTAGGGGGGGCCGATTTGTTTTTAATCGAATTTCACATTTTGGAAGCATAATATAAATCTAAATTATAATATTATATATATAATATATTATATATTATATATAGTATATATATATATATATATATATATTAACTATATAATTATATATAATATAATATAATATATTACCTACGTTTATGTTAGTATAATTTTATATATTCTGATTATATGCAATGTATGTTGTATTTATATATGTATATATATATATATGTATATATGTATATCCCAGCAAAAAATTTGATCGGGATCCACATCGAGTTCCAACTGGTTCCAATACGGCCAGTTGGAAATTTCTCATTGGATCCATATCCTTTTTCATTTGGGATTTGAAGTTTTTTAAGGTACGGAATTTTGGATTTCCAAAAGGAATTTTCCAACATTTCTGGTAGGGAATTTCTTGTTAAAACCACTATAACCCTATCAATTCCCATGAAATCCAGATCATTTTCTTTATGGAAAAATGTGTAAAGTTCTATGTGGTAATTCGGAATTTCCAAAAGGAATTTCCCAACAATACCAGCCTGGAATTTCACTTGGAACCACTAAAACCCTATCAATTTCCAGCTGAACCCAATCTGAAATATACATTAAATTCTGAAAGGAAAATACCTAAAGGAAATTTCCCAAAAAGTTCATATGAACCCAAGAATTTTCCAAAAGGAACCTGTTAAAACCCTTTAAATATCCAATTGGAAATTCTTCAATTTCTAAATGTCTATTATAATATATATATATATATATATGTAATATAATATATATATATAGTGATATTATAATATAATATAAGATATATATCCAATATTTATATATATATTATATAAATATATTGTGTATATATAAGGTCCGTTGGCTGTCCGTGAAGCTCTAGGGTGGACTTTTTTGATGCGACGGAGTTTCTCACTAATAGGTTATAGAGGGTGCCGGTAATGGCTGGCCTTTCTGTTTTCGACTTGGTTGTCATATTCTTCTACTAACTTTTCTTTTATACGATGCATTAACGACTTAACCCCTAGTCTTGGGGAACAAGGGAAAGATGAAGTATAAAGATAGGAAGATATATATATTGGTTTCTTGAAATTCTATTTTGCGCTCTGGAAAGAATTTACCGGTGGGGTCACCTCACACTTGTGAAATTCAAATTTTTAAAAATTCATTTTCTTCACATTTCCCTCTCAAAAACACTTCTTAACTTTCTATTTCTTGACGGCTTCCGCTTCCCTGTTCCAACATAACATTCTTGGCTCAACATTAAATAAAACTGTCTTGGATCTTATATCACAACGGTCGTGCTAAGGTAAGTCTAAAGAAACTGACATTTCTGTTCAAGTTGTGGAATTTTTTCCTCCAAACAGTTACTCCAATTGTTTAAGTGCCTTATCCGCCCTTGTATGGGTACTGTTCTCACATCACATTTGGGTGGAAGTGCTCCGGTTCCACACTTTTTCTGGATAGGATTGAGTCTATAAGACTAGAAACTAATAAACTTTCCACTACTTTCAAACTCCTCGATCCACTATAATCTGCGGCATGGCGTTGACTCCTATCTCTTTTCTAAAGGTACTACAGCGACAACATTAAGAGGGAGTTGGCATCCCGACAGGTACCGTCCTCGTTCCGCAGCAAGGGGTGCCCTGCTCTCTTATGAATTATGTGTGAATATTTATATTGGGAACCCCAGGATTGTTCGTTGTGATACCTCCTTCTTTCCCGTCACCTATCTCTTCTGTGAAATTCTCTTTCATATGTTTTTTCCTGCTGTATTTAAATCTCTCTTATTTTAAAACCATTGTGCTCACCTTCAGGGATCGGCGTTGCGTTAGGCTTAATGATATTCTTAGGGTACGTATTTTAATCTATATTCTCTGGTTATTTTAAAATCTGCCCCTTCACTTGAAAAGGGCTTATGCATGAGAAGTTAATATGGTTATCTAATAAAAAAAAAAGAAAAAAAATAAGAAAAAGGTTATTATTTAAACTTGAATGATTACATTTATTGTGAATTAAGTACCTATATATATATATTTATTATTTATTAATTATATAATTAATATATTTTATATATATATAGATATATATATTAATATTACTGTATATACTTATATATATATTATATATACTATTAAATAGGAGAATTAGTATTTAAGCCGAGAAAATCACGGTCAGTACAGTAAACAATTATTCTTTTAGGCAAATTAAGGAATTATTCATTAAGTAGTGGCTAACATAACGCGCTAACATCTTTTCCCATATTTATATAATATATATATTATACTATAATATTATATATATATATATATATATATATATAATTATAATATACTATATATGATATATATCATTATATATATTAATATATATATATGTATAGTATATCTATGCTATTTATATGATATTTATCTACTATAAACAGGAGAGGAAGTCAACTAAAGTGTTGACAAGATTGGTTAAACAGTATGGAAGAAAAGAAATACCAAACAGAAATTTGGAGGAAAGCAGTCTACTGTCGATACAATAAGGGAGATAAAAGATATTGCAAGAAATTATAGAGGAAGTAGTAATTTGCTGGTGGGTGAGTAAAAATATATGAGGATCTTGAAAAAAGATTGAGGATGGAGGTCGAGGACAATTGGAAAATGGCAGCACGTTTTCAGACCAGGGAAAAGTACCAACGAACCTAATTATTTTAACATGAAGATGCTAAAGAGAAAATCATGAGTGGAATGAGAATACGCGTATGCTGCTTATCTGACTTGGAAAATAAACATTCGATAGAATAAATAGGACGAGAGACTGTGGAGAGTGGTTAGAAGATCCGATGTACTGCATTGACAGAAGTCTGATTGGCACATCAACGTATAGTAGGGAAATCCAATAAATATGGTTAGAGGAACACGGAGAGAATGGATTTGAAGTGAAAAGCGGGGAGTAGACAGGGAAATTGTTACTGTCACCATTGTTCTTTCATGAGGCATTTTACCTGGACAGCCTGCCATAAAACAGGAAATGCATAAGGGAGAATAGAGAACACACTTTGGGGTTTAAGTGTCGGATGATGCGGCAAGTGGATACCATCGGAGCTCAGTACTTCAAGAAGCTGTGAATAGATGGATTGAGGTACAGAAAATGGGCATGAGAATATACAGAGAGAAAACGGAAATAATGGGTGATTGCAAGAGAGGAGGGAAGAGATAATATTGTGAACATAGAAGATAATAAGAGCTTAAGAAGTGAATAGATTTAAGTATTTGAGCGTGGTATTTGATGATCAAGGAAGACAGAATGACGAGTTGAAAGGGAGAATTCGGGGCATTTCGACAGAATGTGGGAATGTTTTGCCCGTGTGCTAAATGAAGAAAGGGATGCCTAACATAGGTTTAAATATTAATTATACAAAAAATTCTGAGAGATATTGTTGTATGGGTCCTAATGCTGACATTGAAATTACGAACAAAAAGCAGTAATAGAAGGCCTGGAATGGAGAGTACTTAGACTCAGTTAGCGGAAGTTTATGGTGAGAAGACAGAATGAGGAGGCGAGCTCGTGAGGGAGAACTGGGGTGGACCTGGTTTTGGATGGGTGGAGAGAAACAGTTAAGATAGGTTTGGACATGTGAAAAGAATGAGGGAGGGGAGGATTGAGAGGAATGATCGGATTGGAGACCAGAGGTCAGGTAGACCAGCAGGAAGACGAGAAGAGATGGAGGGATTCGTGTGGGAGGCTGTGCATACGTAGAGGCAAGACGGTAGTTAGGAAGTAGAAGCGAACGAACATTTGAAGAATGAAATCTTTAGGAGAAGATTCTGGAGGTTAAGGGCATCTAAAGGAATATCCAACATGATGGAGGTGGTCAAATAAATAATATATTATATATATATATAATATATATATATATTATATATATAAATAATATATATTATACTATAATAATTATATCATCTATATATATATATATATATAATAGTATATACTATTAATATATATATATATATATATATATATACTATATATACCATAGTGGATCAGAGAATTATATATATATAACTTCTATAGGGTAAATTCTGAGTCAGTCGACCTGTGATGATGTGATGGAGGAAATAGGTGCATTTTCAGGTAAATCCTCTCGTTCCTCTCTTGGCATATCCATATTCTGTTGAAAAATAAAGTTAAATTAAGTCAAGATAGCAAATATTCGCCCAATTAAAGGTAAAAATAACTTTAAACAGGATAACCTCAAAAATTAAATGAAAAGTGTAAAAAGGAAAAAAAATTGATGTGAATTTAAATAGCATGGATTATACAAATGATCAGCTTTTTTCTGTAAAAATTTATAAAGAATAGTTCAATTTCGATGTTAAATTAAGATACCAGAAAAGATTGTAGATTAATATATGAATATTGTCATACCAGTTGATAAACATACCTGATTATTATACGTCATATTTAAATTTCTTCTTGGAGCTACACTTCTAACATCATTGATTCTTTGTCCGATTACATATCTGATTAACATAGCTTAGTTCAGAGCTAATGGTCGAGTCAGGGATTATGTTGTTTTTTCCAATGTCTTTAAGTGCCATTGAAAATGGATAAACTTTAAATTTTAAAAATTTATGTAATAATACGTAAAATTTTTAATATAAAATTGATTAATGTTACTTATTTACCTTCGATGGCAAATCGTTTTGCCGGTGTTAGAGGTTGTTTTAATATGCTGAAATTCTAATGTTTCTTTTTCTCTGTGAGAACGCTCTCGTATTAATTCTTCTTGTCTGATTCCAGAGGAAAGACATTCTAATCCTTTCACAAATAAACTGTTTTTAGGCCTCCGAGAAATAGTAAGGAACGGTTTTTCAGGAAAAGCCAAATTGATTCCGAAAAACGATATTTCTGATATTATATTATAATATTATTTATATTTTATATTATATATATATAATAATATATATATATATATATATATATAATTTATATATTATTTATTATATATATATATATATTTTAATTTATATGATATATATATATATATTATTATATTTATATATATATTCGAAGAGAGAGAGAGAGAAGAGAGAGGAATTTTCTATAATACGTAGGGCACACTATCTAAATTTTTCTTGAAGTATATATATATAGCATGTATTAAGATACGAAAATTGTAGTCCTCTATGTTAACTTACCTTTTCTTTATTTTCCTTTCTGACAGGGTTCTAAAATATATTATATATATAATATACTTATTATTATATAATATTATAATTAGTATATTATAATTAATATATATTATATATATATACTATAATATTATATATATATTTTCCTTTTTATATATTAATTTTCCAAGACTCGGGGGTAAGGTGCGTGTCCATGCATGGGAAAAGAAAAGCAATAGAAGAACATGACAAAAGTCGAAAGAAAGCCCAGCCTTAATCTCTCTATACCTATTAGTGAGAATCGTCGCAGTCAGAAAATCCGCCCGTAGAGTTCATGGGACAGCGACTGGACCTCACTATGTAGGAGAGTCGCGAGGTGTAAAGCGGTTCTTCTTGGCGCAGTTGGGCCACAACCATACCCCCTTCACAATCCCGCCCTTCCCCGCAATTCCACACCTAATTATGGGCACTTTTTCTCGCTCTAGCCGAAACTCCATTGTCTCTCGCTCCCTTCAACCAATTCGTTTACGGGTGACTGTATGCCAGCTTGTCTTCGGGTCTCCGCGGTCGGTTCCCACCCTCGCCACTATACAGTGCCGTTTAACAAGCGAGGCTATCATTTCATGCGTCTTTCACATGACCAACCGTCTAACCTACTTTCCTTTAGTTCTCAATTTACCTCTTTCTTCACACCACAGAACCTTCTAATACGTTCATTCCTTTATTCTTTTATCAATTTTTCTCACACGACCATAGCAGAACCCTAAGATTGCATCTGAACACATTGAACTTAGGATCTATACTTCTTATTCCATGACATAGTTATACTATACAATACACAGGTACACCTCCTCATGTAGACCTAGCCACACTCAAGACTTGTCCTTTTACATCCAACGATTTAACTTGCACCAGCCACCTTCCTGCATTACCTTTCCTACTACACTCTGCAATCGTACGTCCCTTTCAATTCCATCATATAACCATAAATATGTTAAAAACTCAGTAAACTATGTTCCAGCGCTACCATTAACATTAAATTCCCACTGAGAGCTGTCCTCACTCCAAACCATAACCTTATTTTCTATCGTTTACTTTCATCAAGCCCTCCTTTTACACACACTGCCAAATCTCTCTAGCAATCCTCAGCCTTTCAAATTCGTCTTCAGATTCGAACGACACAGAACAGATCATCCACATTACTAGTAGGGCAGACCCTTCCACTCATTCTCCATCATATCTAACACCATTTCCTAGCATCCCACCATGTTCGAATTTCTTCATACCCATCCAATAAAATTGAATACAAGGAGACATAACACACCCTGTCTCATTCGCTATTAATGGTCCTAACCAATCACCATTGGACACCATTTATCTTACAGCTTCACGTCTCGCATATTCATGCTTTTGATTCCATATATATATATAATATCTATATATATATATATAATATATTATTATATATATATATAATATATTATTATATATATAATATTCTATATATCTATTTATATTATATGTAATTATATACTACTGCATTAGAATAGTAACTTAGATGAATGAAAATACCTTCTAGCGTCGTTTTCAATGTAGCTTGAATTTCTGTAGTTTTCTGGAGTAATATCTTGAGCATATCAGTTGAAGTTTCTTCTATTCCAACATTACTTCTATTCAATTTCTCCCATTTCAGGGATTTAATTTCTGTTTGCATAGAGATTTGCATTCTTTGATTTACAAGAGCTTCAATTTCATGTTTTGAAGTGCTTTTATATTTCTTCTTTTTGGTAATTATTTTATTTTCATATATATCTTCCCCTTCTTTTCGAACATCTGGATGACAGTTATTGATTACTTTATAATTAAATTAATAATATATAATAATAATATAATAATAATATATATATAATAAAATAATGAAGGTGATAATAATTAATAATATAATGAGATAATTTTGACATACCTCCCTATAACTGCTGTTCACTCTTAATCTGTTAAGTTTGTGACGTAGATTTTTTTTCAATCGTGTTGTAATAAGTCACATTTTATTTGCTTGGACAACGCATTTCTTCTGTAGATCATATCTGCTGCATATAATATATATATATATGTCTAGTATATTAATATTATTATATGAATATAACTATAGTATTAATAATATATATAATATATATATATATCTATATAATTATTATATATATATATTCATAATATATATATGATATTATATATATATCATATATAATCAAATATATTTAAATTAAATGTTTGGTGGGACTGTAGGGACTAATCTTGAGTGTGCTAGGTTCTTCCATAGGTATGTTGTTTTACCGTTGTGTTTAGATGTATAGTTAGTAGAGACCATGGTTGGATAAGAGGGTATAGATCTACAGTTCACGTGTTCAGATGGACAATCTTAGGGGCATCTTAAGTGTTATGTTAAGAATTGATTATGTATGGTGACGGTATTAGAGCCGAGAAAAGGGTAATTGAGTCAAGTAAATTAATGTCTTGGATGAGAGGATGCTGATTGTTTGGAGAGGCGAGAATCGAAGGTGAATAATGGTAGTGAAATGGCGTGGTTTTGGCAGTGTTTGTTGTTTCCCTACTGGTCCAGGGACTATCCTCCAGTTGTGACGCTATGCATGGTGGAGGTCCGTCCGGTTTATGAAGCTTCTCGGGTGCGATTTTCTGACTGCGCTCTTTCTCACTAATGTATAAGAGTGGCCGGTAGGCTTGGCTTTTCATTTATCGCTTGTGTCATATCCTTTTATAAACTTTTCTTTTCCGATGCATGTAGCACCTTACACCACCAGCCTTGGGAGATAGAAGAAGACGATAATGATATTTACTATAATATCTATTATATAGTATCTATATATATATATGTTATATATTATATAATATATATATTATATATCATATATATAAATATATATATATAGTTATATATTTTCTATATATATTCTAATATAGTATATATATATAGGTATGTTACTATATATTATATATATGTACATACTCCGGCAATTAACCGCAGTTCATTACAAGCTTGGCATATACCGTTCGCGAGGCGGGATTAATACTGGTAGTGAAGAATCACTCATAAGGAGTTAATTTTATTTTATTCTCTCTATATAT
>JABUQX010054226.1:32500-53874 GCA_015478945.1 Trachelipus rathkii | reverse complement strand
AGAGCGAGATATTCGCATTATATTGTAGTTAATTATGTGTATTCTTTTTTGCTTGTATCGAGTTTCCGAGTAAATATTGCTCGAATACTACCAACAATATTCCTAGTATTATCATCCTATCTCTATAATATAGGTGGAACATATCAAGCAAGCCATATAGCAGTGTCAATATTAAGACATGCATACACTTTTATATGGTTACTTTTTACGTGCAGAGTTTCCGTAGCCACATCGTCACACTTCTACGGAACATAAACACCAAATAATGACACATCATATCCCTTGCAGCCTTTCTAACTCATTTACTCTAGCTAATGAAGAACTTGACAGGTAACTTTATTTTAAGACAAAACGCTTGTAATGGTTCAAAGATATATCCTCCAAATTTGTCCCCATATTTCGTAAACACCTGTTATATATATATATATATATATATAAATATATATATATTATTTATATTATATATATTATATATATATATACTATATAGTATATATATCTATACTAACATATATATATATTATCTAATATATATTATATATATATATATATTATATTATATTTATATTTATATATGTATCTATTATATATTTATATATAAGTATCTATATATATATATATATATATATATTATATTATATAATCTTTATATATATACTATATATATATAATATTATATATTTATATATTATATATATACACGGTCACCTCCATATTTAATGTTTTCTGTTTATATATATATATATATATATATATATATATATATATTATAATATTATTATATATATATATATATATATATATAATATATATAGACTTGTATGTATGTATGTATACATACATACATACATACATACATACATTACATACATACATAAGTATAGAACAATAGGCTGTTTTTGAAAGGTCAGAAGACAGATCGTTTGAAGTTTGATAGATGTTGAAGTTTGACACATTTGCAAAGCTCGATTCCGACTTTGTTTGAACAAATTATTTTTTTTTTGATTTGATGTGTAAGTTTTTGATGTTTTGCCAATGTTATTTACAATGTATTTCGATATGATACATTTGACAAAACATTTCAGAAAGACATGACCATGAATATGTGTGAAGTGCACCATATTAAATTATTATAATTATTATTTGCTTTATTTTTATTTAATTTTTAATGATTAATATTATTATATACTGCAAAATATTTAAGTTTTTGTTAATTCCAATGATTAATGGAATTAATAAATAATTAGTATTTATTATCGTTATTTATCGCTAATCTTCTTTCCTCGCATGTTATTATATGTATACAAATTATGTAAACATAAAATATACATTCATTCAAACTGCACATAAAAGGCGGACGGCATTATGGTCAATTTGTATAAGAATATAACATATACGAAGAAATATTTTGAAAGAATATAAAAGCAATCATTTAAAGTATCTTAGAATATTAGTTCGTAATTACACCTCATTTAAGACCATTTTGAGAGAGAATTTTACACTTTTAGTATCAGAATAGTAGTGGCATCAATTTTATGGTTATTTGCCTGCGTTGTATATTGATCTTCTTGAGAAAATCAATTTTTTTTAAACAATTTCGATTACGTATAGAAAAAATTGATAAAAATCGTATCTTCTAGTGGAGCGAAATTTCTGATTAAACGACAGATCAAAACTTCTATTCTAATGATCTGAGGGATTTTGAACTCTTTTTTTTTTTTTTTGCTATTATCTTTTTTTAAATAAAATTTGCTTTTTATTTAGACCATTGCTCGTTGAACACTTTTCGATTATTTTCATGACTTATTCCCTCTTTATCAAAAGCTTTTAGAATCAAATATGGCCAATTGGACTTGTTAAGGATTGTTGTCTTGTCAAATTTCCATGGAATTATATGAGGCTTACTGACTCCTTTTATTCGGTTTAGAAAGCTAGAAGATACGTTGATGGCCGGGTTACTGGTGAATTCAAGACAGTTTATTGCTAGATGTATCTCTTTGATAGCGAAGATTTTTTAGCATTGATTATTTGATGACAATATATTAATATTATATATTTATTATATATATTATATATATATATAATAATATATATATATCATATATATATATAATATATTATATTATATATTATATTAATATATAATTATATTATATATATATTATATATAACTACTTTTTACGTGCTTTATCCATATGCAGGGGGTAACACGGGGGGACCAAAGGAAATCGAACTTTAACCGGCTATTCCAAACCAGCGCCAACCAACATGTTCGGCAGTCGAGTTTTTAATAATTCTTGCCCCAGGTAAGATAAAACTCCAACTGCTAGCGGAGATTGAGCCAGCGTCCTCTCTTAGGAGAGGGCGGACTCAACCTTCCTGCGCCATATATATATTAATATATATATATATAAATATATATATATATATATATTATATATATATATATATATATATATATATATATATATTATATTTTGTAAATTAAACTTTATATCTTCACTTTTTCTTTACAAACTTTAAATAATATGATATGTATGTATGTATGTATTATGTTTTATGTATGTATGTATGTATGTATGTTGTATGTATATATGTATGTATGATGTATGTATATATGTATGTATGTATGTATGTAAATGTATGTATGTATGTATGTATTCTGTATTGTATGCGTATATATATATATATATATATATATATATTAATATATATATATAATATATATATATATATATATATATATATATATATATATAGTATATATATATATATATACTATATAATATCGTTATATTATTATATATATATATACTATATATATATATATATTATATATGTTGCCGAGCAATTTTTAAAATATGTATATATCTAATATATATATATATATATATAGTTATATAAATAATATATATATAATATACTATTATATATTTATATATATAGTATTATATATATATCAGGGCGTATACATAGGGTAGGTAGGGTAGGTAGCTCTACAATATTTTTGAGTCTTTTAATAAAATAATTTTAAATGGTAAAGTTAAATAAATTATTACAATTTTATTGGAAAGTGAAAAATAAAAGTGATAAAAAAATTAAAGAAGAAGCAACTACTTAGTAATAACATTTAATAATTAAATGTATTTGGAAATTTTCGCTTCCTACCTGTTCTTAAAGAGTAATTCTTAAGCTATTGGGCGAAATATAGATCTTCATATTTCATGTAATAATATATAGGACTAGGCCAGGCGTCATACTCTTGCCGTACGAGGAAAAAATACGAATGTCACGGGTACGAAAATTTTCGTTCACCCAGTGAAATCGTACGAATAAAATTGAAAAAAAAAAGAAATTGAATATCTTCTCTCTCTCTCTCTTCTCTCTCATTGTCTCTCTCTCTCTCCTCTCTCTCCTCTCTCCTCTCATTCTTTCTATATATATTATATAATTATAATATATATATATATATATATTATATATCATAATATATATTATATATATATATATATATATATATATATAATATATATAATATATATATATATATAATATATATATCTATATATATAGTATGTTATATATATAATATATATATATAATTATATATATATTATAATATATATATATATATATTATATATATACTAATATATATATATATATATATAGTATAATATATATTATTTATACGATAAGTTTCTCTTACGCGTCAAAAAACATGGCAAATATCAGTTTAGTCTTGAAATCCTTAGCATTTTGTAAGTGTTTGTAATTAAATAATAATTCTTTATTACATTACTTAAATGATATTAAATATATTTATATAATTAAAAATAATTAAAATAGTGACAATGAATAAGTAGTGTAATTATATTGCAAAATAGCTTTAAAAGCTTATCTAAGGAAACACAACTTAATTTTAAAAAATGCTGGAAGGCCGTACATTTCTTATTCCAATAACATTCCTTTGTTATTTTCTTAACCCTTTTTGTACTGATGGTACTCTCATGTAAAGGCAATCTTAAAATAGCTTATATAAATTGTGTCATTGAGTAAAAGATTTTAGGTTTTAGCTATGGTACTCTCATGTTAGCATCAATATTTAAGTTGGTGAGGTATATGGAAAATCTTTAACTTACATGTGAATAGTTTTTATTTTAGCATTTCGATTAAGATGTCGAAAATTTCGGTTCTGTGAAAATTGGCTAGTACGAGTGTTTAGAATATTTGATATAAAGGTGTGTACTTAGAAATTTATTTGATTGATTTAGTAAATTAACTATCCTAGAACTTATTTATAACATAATTAGGCTCTATTTAATTATTTTATTTCTTTACAAATCAATATTTTCGCAAGTGGCATGGAATAGGTGCCGCAGTAAATCGAGTTGCCACCATCCCCACCACCTAAATTTTTTGAAGGGGCAAACTATCATCCATTTTTAATATATTTTCATCTACTGTTGTGACATAATTAATGTTTACTAATGTAAACCAACATAGAACATCAGTATTTAATGTAACCAATCCAACCAACACTCATTATGTTTTTATTGAAGAGATTTATAAAAAAAATTATCTAAATTTTGCTACATTAACCCCCAACGAAAAACGAATCTAATTTATAAGCATCCACTATTCTATGCCGCTTCATTCAACGAATATATATCTCTATATCATATATTATATTATATAATATATATTATACTAATTATATTATATTATAATATTATTATATAATATATCATTATAATCAAATACTAAACACCACACATACTATATATATATACTTATATATTATATATATATCATATATATTATATATAATATGTATATATATATATACTCTATATTATATCAAACAGACGTATATAGATAATCAGCAAAAAAGAATTTCTCTCTAATCCCCATCCAATACCCCCTCTCTCTCTCTTCTCTCTCTTCTTCCTTCTCTTCTCCCTCTTTCTCTCTCTCTCTCTCTTCTCTCTCTCTCTCTTTCTAAATCTCTCTATCTCCTCTCTCTCTCCCTCCTCTCTCTCTCTCTCTCTCCTCTCTCTCCTCTCTCTCCCTCTCTCTCTCTCTCTCTCTCTCTCTCTCTCTCTCTCTCGTCGTCTTCAAAGTCTAGAAACTCTCTCTCTCTCTCTTTGAGAAGTATCCATGAATTGTCATGTAAGAGTACATATTATATTTTATATTATATATATATATATATATATATATTATATAATATATATATAATATTTATATATAATATTATATATAGTTATATTATATAATTTAATATAACGTTAATTTACTAGAATTATCAAATAAACTCTATGTACGCTCAACAATTTTAACGAAGGATAATAGAGAGGTGATTGCACCACGTCTATAGAAGGAATATCTTGCTTAAATGCAAGTAAGTTATGTATAGAAGATATGGATGAATAGGACTGAGAGAGAATGGGGGAGAATAACTAATGAAAAAGTATCATACAATGGCACTTTGTACCCACACACACCAACCACACACACATGAGCAGAACAACTGATCTGATTTTCGCTTGAGATGAAGTTGATGCATAACTCCTCCGGGAGAGGTAGGAACAGAGGAACATCTACAATATCGTACTTTCACTCTATTCGATTAGCAGACACAACACCTTTTTGACACAACCGCTTCCCCCCCTCCCCCCCCCACCCAACCCACACACACAAACGCCTAGGGAAAAGCTATTGAAAATGATATGTGACCCATCCTACGTAATAGACCGAAATGTTAATTAGGGTATAGAATGAATGCACAGTTGGGAATGAAAAGTGTGTTAGAGACAAGGCGGTATATCGTCACGCTTGACTTTTGTGTCATGTATATGGAGATAATGATAAGAATGGCGCTGGAGGAACGGAAGAGGAGAATGCAGGTATATAGGAATCTGATGATATAGCGATGGCTGACGAAGAGATAAGGAGAACATTCAGAATGGGTGATGACAATTATGGTCGGAATGTTACGGGATGAGTGCGGTGAATATGAACAAAAGAAGATAGAGATAGATGAAGATTTCGAGGGAGAGGAAAAGATGTGAGATCCAGGTGGATCCCAGTGGAAGCTTCAGAGTTACACTTGGAAGTGAAGCGGTGAATTCGGCGAGGGGAAGAACTACAGCAAGAGAAATCGAGGAAAGATCGAGAAATATTTTCAAGTAAGAAAGAGGCACCTGTACGACCCATATTGTTGAGAGAAAATAAGTGCATGTGCCAAAGAAAGGGTTTGAAGGTGGCGAATTTATACACGATGGCTGAGAGCGACGCTGACGTACGGAGCGAAGGAGTGGACTCTTCTGACCACCAAAACCAGAAGTAGGGTGGAGGCGGCGGAGATGAAGGTGTTTTAAGCACTGGATACGTCGGAGCAACAAAGTAGATTTGGGAAGAATAGGAGATAAATGGTTGGGAGATTATGCGCAGGAGTAGAGGTAGAGCGCCTTGTTCTGGATTGGTGGGAAAACACAGTTGAGATGGTACGAAATGTTAGAAGATAATGGAGAGATGAGAGATTACCCGGCAAAATGTGTTACGGCTATAAACTCCGGCGGGAAGAAAGACAATTGAAGAGGATGGGTAAGATGGAGGTTGTGGCAGCGTGGCATGAAAAGAGTGGAGTGACGAAACTGTCCGAACAGGTAAGAAGAGGAGATGTATCCCGAGAGCTACAGGACGGCATGAGGGCCTTTCGTAAGTGGAACCAAGGGCAACAGCCCTAATCTATTAACGCGCTGATAGTCGCATTGGTGAGAAAGAGAGAATGAAGAAATATACTATATATATATATCTATATAACTTATATTATATTTATAATATTATATATATATATATATATACTATATATACTTATATCTATATATATATATATATATAAATTATATATATATATATATAAAAATATAAATTATAATATATATATATAATATATATATATTATATATATATATTTTATAAATTATTAATATATATATAATCTATAATATATATATATATATAATATATAATATAAGTATATTAAGTTTTCAGTTAATTATACTTTTTTCTTTATTAAAATTGATAGGTGCAACTGTTTTTTTAGTTATTTAACTCTGTTTGCGTTTTAGTTGAAATTAGTTCTTAAAAAATAAATGTAACCTTGAAAGTTACGAGTCGGTAAACTCTCATGTGGCCGTCTTCCCTCTATAATTACATAATATAAACAAAAAAAATTTCGGAAGAAAAAAGATTAATAAACATCTTCTAACACAACATCAAAATAAATATAAATAATACAAACGAAAACCTATAAAATAAATGAAAACCTCACTCCCGTCAACAAAAAGGATTAATATATAATTTATTATATATATTATATATATATAATAATATTATTAATAATATATTATATAATATATATATATATATATATATATATATTATAATATAAATTTAAATAATAATAATTATTATTATAATATATATAATATTTATATAAGGATTCTAATATTCTTATTTCCAAATGTAGAGTGAAATAAAACAACTCTCACAGTCAAGTATGTTTTTTTTTCTTTATTAAGGTTTTCTCATATATTAGCACTATTTTGGGAGGAAACGCCTTCCAATTTTTCATACTCCGGTATTTCAGAAATTGACAATAAACCTTTTTGAACACTTATTTTTGTTTTAATAATTTTCTGTTGTATATTTCTGATTCCTCTTTTATATCATATGGTTTTAAACGAGACTACTATATGTGATCCACTAACTAGAATTGAGGAAATTACAGTTTAAGACCAACTTGACGAAAATCCAGACATTTGGAAGGTTGTATTTCAAAAGAAGTGAAAAAAAAATAAAAGAGGGAAAAATGTTCGATACTTTATCAGCAGAGTATGAGAGAATCTGCAAAAAATCTTTGAGATAAGTAGAAAGATTATTAAAGCTACCATTCCTCAAAAGATGAAGCTTGCTACAATTGAACTCAGAAGAACGATATTAATCACAATAGACATAATATAAGAAGAATAATGCAGAAATTTGACCTCCAGAGAGGTTTAGAAGAGTTGGTGTGAAGAAGTTCTGAAAACGTCTAGGAAGAATGTCTAGGAACACCCAACCTCTTAGAAATTTATTTAATAAGAGAAACAAAGATACCCTTCGAAGAAGGATGAAATAAAAAGGAAATTCCAAGATTATTAAGGATAAAAGGAAGTTTTAGTTTGATGTTTTCAATGATGATGAAGTACATTGGAAGAATAAGCTCAGATGATACACGAAGGAATTGATATTTAAGATTTAAAAACAACTATAATTTTACTGACAAACTTAGAAATGAGAAAAGGATTAGAGACGAGTTTTTATAAGACAATTTTCATAGCATCAGCTCTTTTGTTGTTGTTTAATTATGTCTCTTCTGGTGGGAAAAAGCCAGAGGCCTACACAAATCCCACCAGAGGTAGAGGAAATTCCCAATCCGGATGTTTCTCTATATAAAAAAGAGTAAAGCGTCAATCTGAATAAGAAGGTGATGAAGTGAGTGACAGCTTGAAGGTTATTAATGTGAAGGTTATTAATATGAAGACTCCGTCGAAGCTTTATATATATATATATATATATATATATACTATAATTAAATTATATAATATATATAATATATATATATTATATCATATATATATATAATATTATAACCTATATATATATTATATATATACTATATATATATATATTATATTTATTTATTATTTTATTTATTTCACCTGCACTTTTGTTCCCGCTTTGAGCGCGTCGCGGAGAGTGGATAGTGGTTGCGTTACGCCTCCCTCCCCTTTCATTCACACACCCCCTCATCTCGCCCCTCACCCACTCCTCCACCCCCACTCTATCCCTCGCCACCACCCTACCCTCTTCCTCCCTCATCCCCCTCCCTCTCCAGGGCATTCTCCTTATATTTCCATTCCATCCACCTCCCTCTGGATCTTACTCCCCGTCTCTTCACCTCCTCGCTTCCTGATACCCCTCCGCATAAGGCCTCCCCAATTACACTCTTTTCTAAATACCACTCTCCTATGTTCCTGCCATTCTCACTAACATGCCCCAACGACCATCCCTTAAACATTCCCTTCTCCGCTCCTCCCACCAACCCATTCCTCCAATTCACATTCTCTCCCTCAGCCACGCTCCGTATTCCTAATCCTCTCCCTTCTGCTAACCCCACAAACCGCTCGTCAAACCCCCTTCATCTCAAATTACTTCCAACCTTCTTCCTTGGGAAGCCTAGGCGTATCAACCCGCCCACAGCGTTTCCACCATCACACCCAACTACTAACACCGCTTATCGAGGCAATTATGTAGCACGAGGCATTTTTTCCAAAAACATACCTTTTATGCTGTAAACTTTCTCGTGATAGACCCCCCTTGTCCCAAATATTTCTCTCAGGCATCACACAAGCCCACACTCAAGCATCTCCATATTCACTTCATCTCCTTACTCGTAAATGTCTATAACTCCCTCCTTCATCCCTCCCCCCTCTTACCCAAAATCCATCGGAATCCCTAAATATCTAAAAAATCTTTACTTCTTCCAATTCTACACCCCCTACGTATATATTATCCCTAACCCTCATCCCCCTCCCCACTTTCCTCCTCCTCAAACACTAACACTTTACTTCTTTACCTAGGATTTATGTTTTGAGCCCCTTCCTTTGTTTCCACACAATCTCTCAAATCCTTCATCCAAATTACACTCAGCCCTCCCGTTCTTCGCCACTTAGGGGCCAGTATCATCCGCCCAAACAGTATTCATGTTCACTCCTTCTATCATTTCCATTCATCAATTACCACCCCCTCCCCATCCCTCACACAAGGTTATACTAGCATTATAGATCATATAAAACAAAATTGGGAAAAAGCCACGGCGACATTACACACCCCGGCCTCAATCCACACACCATCCCAAACATCTCCAACTCTCCCCCCTTCCCTAAACAGCTCTCACACACATCTATTATTCCTATACAAAGCCTTTAATACTTTCCCTCTAAATTACCCCACCACCCCATTTTCCCTCCAAACACCTCCACTAATTTCACCCCTATTCACTCTTCATATTTGCCTTTCTCTTAAATCTAGGGAAAACACCCATACACTTTTCCCTTTTCCTCTCTATACTTTTCTCTCACAAGCATCTTTAGTGTAAACACTTGGTCCACACACCCTCTCCCTCCCTAAATCCTCCTTGTTTTCTTACCCCATTCTCCCCTCCGTTAAACCTACTTTACTCTCCAATCAGTATTCTTCCGTTACACTTTTCCCTACCACACTTTAAAAGACAAATACCTCTTATAATTTCCACATTCATCCTATTCCCCTTTTCCCCTTTATAGCAGGGGAACCAACCAAACAACCATTCGGGCCTCCCCAATCCTGTTGTTTACCTCACCACTCCATCCAACATTATGTTATACAAACCTATTGCCAGCCACATTCCTCTCCACCCCTTATACCTCCCTTCTGCAACATTTTCAATTCTCACTCCATCCAGACCTGCGGACTTCCCTTTTGTTTTCCTCTTTATTTATAATAACTCTAATAATTTTCCTTCCATTATTGTATTTTCAATCCCTCCCGCCTCCCTCCCCACTCATTTCCCCCATTCCTCACCTCCTGGCAATATCCTTTTCCTCCTCCTACCTCACCCACTTCATTCCAATAGTCCACTAAAATACTCCCCCCAACCTCTTCCTCACCCTATCTCTCCTCCTATCCATTCCCCATCTCCCTCCCTTAATCCTCTCCCCAACCCCTCCTTCTTCTTCTTTTTTATTAACCTCTTTCCAGAACATCTTACTTCCCGATTCCAAAATTTTTCCGTCACTTTTCTACACCATTCCTCTTTGCTCTTCTCTTCGCCCTCTCCACCGCCCTCTTTGCTTCACTCTAACCCTTCTATATTTCTCCCCCATCTATCTTCTCTCCTACTTCCCAAACATATCACATAAGCCTCCTTTTTCACTTTTCACCACCTCCTTCACCTCCTCACTCCACCATTCACTCCCTTTCCTTCTACTTGGCACCCACCCTTTTTACTCCACATTCCCTTCTAGCCCCCTTCACATACTGCCTCTTTAAAACTCTTTCCACTCCCCTCCACCTCCCCAATTCCCGTCCCTCTCACGTTTCTCCCCCTGTCCTCCATATAACCTCTCCTAAAACTCCCCTCTTACACACTGTCTCCTCCAATTTTTCCACCTTTATCACGTTCAACTCTCCTCTTTTCTTCCCCTTCCCTTAAACCGTTCACCTCCTCCCCCCACCCTTATCCTAGCAACCCCCCAAATGGTGATCCGATATCCCCCTCCCCGCCCCTCTAAAATACATTACATCTATTAATCATACCCTATCTTCCCATATTCCACCATTTACCACACACATAATTCTAGTATACGCCCTCCCCCCCGTTATCTTACTCTTTCCATGTATACTTATGATTTTCGCTTTTTTTGATTGAACCCAGTATTCCCCACTATCATTCTTCTTTCGACACACAAACTTCTATCAGACTTTCTCCATATAGCATTCCTCTGCCCTTACCCCCAAATGCGTCCTATTAATCTTCCCACCCCCTCCCTTCCCACTTCTGCATTCACAAATCTCCCAATAGACAAAATTTTTCATTTACCCCCCAAACCTTTCCCAACACTCATTCAGCTCTCCCCAAAATCTTTCTTCTCTCTACTCCTCCCTCGCTCCATTCACTGGTGTTGCATATGCACATATAAAAACACACCCACATTTCCCCCCGAATTTCACTTTTACCCACATTATCCTAGAACTCACGCTGGTTACACAACCTCACCTATTCCACACCTCTTTCCTCATAATTATTCCCACCCCTTCCCTCGCCCTCACTTTCTCTCTTTCACCCCTGATATCATACCCTTGTATTTCTCCAAAATCCATTCCTCCCTCTTTCCCTTTTCAACTTAGTTTTGTTATTCCCAGAGTAAGATGAAGGTTGAACTTAATTTTTTCCCCACTCCTCCCTCTTCAAATCCTCGTTTACCCCTTCTCACGTTCAACACCCCACCCTAAAATTACCACTCCTCTCCCCATCTTTCCCCATTACTCTATTATAACTCAAACAGTGCTGTACGCTTTGTGGGACCACCCCACCTTAGGTACTTCCCAACACCTAAGGCAACCACCCCGCTTACCGATTTATCACACCCACAATAACAATTAAAAGAAGTTTAAAATAAACAAAATAAAATAAATCATTAAGGTTAAAACCCACACTATCAGTTTTATATCTATTTCACCAGTTAATTCTTCCCATTCCCCCCTTTCCCTCCCTTTCCTTATCTCCTTTCCTTTTTTTTTTCTTAAAATTATCACCCGTTAAAAACTTAATTATTTATTTTAAAAAATCCTTTTATACTTTATTTATTTAATTTATTTATTTATTTTAAAATTTCTTTTTAAAAAACCCCTAACATCTCCACCTCCCAATATATTAGCATACATTAATATTTGCACCACCCATTTACTTTCCTCCTTTTTTCAATAGTGCTTACACTACTGCAAATATCAATATAAAAAACTCAGATAAAGTATAAATATTAACATACTTCTTACTTAAGGGTGGTTTACAAATAGATATTAAGTAAATGCATACGAGAATTGCGTGAATCTATAATACAAGCGATTGAAAAACAAGAAAGAAAAGAATCATAACAATATTTCAATGCGGTGATCCGTTTGGACGGACCGCGACAGAAAATTGACATAATAGTCTTTTAAACATCATCAAAATTATTGGAATAGTAGTTAATTTTATGCATTTTATTCTTCCTTCGTTCTTTGTTATAATTTTAAACTCCAAGGGTGCAACAACTTTACGGAAGAAACCGTTAAGAAAGTCATCACATATTACTTAACGGATGAGAATGTATTCAAAAAAATTAGCACGAAACAAAGCTCGTTAATACACAAAAGTTTAAAAAAATTATTAACTACACTTTTTTCTTGCGAGTTGACGAATAGTGGAATAATTGCCCGTTATAGATCTATTAACGGAAAAAAAACTATGCAAGGAGTTTATAACATTTTATAGGAAAAAACTTGCATAAATACAGTTTCTTTAAACGGAAGAAAGTACATAATTTTTTTGTTCCCTTTTTGGGAAAAAACAAAAAACCCTTTTTCAAATTGTAATATACATACTGCGAGCAGAATATAAATCACAGGACAGTTTGAATTTTCAAGCTTTTTCTAACCTACCCTACCCTTCCTGCCCACGATATCCTCACATATAACTTTATCAGATTGAGTAATTAATGAAGTTAATGAAATTAGCACGGATATACTAGCCTATCAAAATACAAAGCTTATAACGGCTAGAAACTACGCTTTTCTGTAGTGATGAATATGGAATATAGGATATAATTTATATGGCAAATCACTTGCAAGATTTACCATTTACAAGAACACTTGATAAAAAACTTCTTCAAGAATAGATAAGCACTTAGCTTGATCACCTTAAAATTTAATATCCTTGGAACAGTATATAAAAATCACAAGAGTGGTTCAACACTCGGAACAGCTGCGTTCTATTCTCACGCAGAGCGCAACTTAAAACAAACCTCACTCTCTCAGCTCTCGAATATATATATATATATATATATATATATATATATATATATATATATACTATAATATACTATAATAATATATATATATACTATATATATATATAAATATACATATAATTATATATATTATATATATTATATATAATAAAGATATTAATATATATATATATATTATATTATATATATATATATATATTATAATATAATATATATATATATATATATATATATATATATAATATATAATATATATTATATATATAATATATATATTATATATATATATATATTATACAATTTGCCATTCTTGATGTGCCAGGGTGAAGACAAATTTTGTTGCTTCTGAACATGGTGATTGTTTCAGTTTTAAGGTGTTAAAGCTTATCTTGAATATTTCATTTTGTGGGTCTCAAAGAGTCTTGAATGCCACAAAATACTGGTTGTATTTGGAGGGGCAATAATTGTTTCGGAAATTTACCCTATAATTATATATATATATATATATATACTATACTATATATATATTATACTATATATATATATTATATATAACCTAATAATATATATACATATATAAATATATATATATATAATTATACTATATATATATATATATATAATATAAACTATATTATATATATATATATATTATATATAAATAATATATATATAACATATATCATATATATATAAATATACTTATATATAATATATATATATATTATTTAATATACTTATATAATAAATATACATATAAAAATATAGATATATATATTATATATATACAACTATAATTAAATTATATATATAAATATTATATAGTATATATATTAGAGAGAGAGCGAGAACCGACGAGACGAGAATACGCAAAGACGTGTGAAGGAAATAAAGAGATATAGAACCTACAGAATAAACACAGAAAAGAAAAGGAAAAAGAGAAAGAAAAGAAATTGAAAGAAGAAGAGAAAAAGTAAGGTCGGCACAATAGAACAGAGATATTCACTACAAATGGTGACCGTATAAAATATCATTTTATTAAACCCAAAAAACTATTTTAATTTTATTTTAATAAAAAACCTTTTCTTTAACAACAATATATTTATATTATATAATATATTATATATAAATTTAGTATATTATAGTATAATACTACGTATATATTATTATAATATATATATTATAATATATATATATATACTCTAATATATTATTAAATATTAATAATATACTATATTAAGATATATACTATATAGATATCTAATAACACTACTATAGTAATATATTATATAATAGTATATATAGAACATATATATATACTATATACCCTATATATATATATATATACTATTATAATATACTATAATATTATCTTTAATTAATATAATATATATATAATATATATTATATTATAAAACATTTTTAATATACCTATACCACTATAACTATATATATATTAAATATAATATATATATAACATATAAATATATAAGATATTATAATATAAATAAACTATATATAAAATAATAATATAATATAGTATATAATAAAGTATGATAATTAATATACATAATATAATATATATAATATCATTATTCCTCGCTTAAATTGTCTAACCAACTAAAACGGTTTTTTCAATTTTATGTAAACACAGGTCATTGTTTATTTACTAAGGCGAACTCTCAACTCGGATATTCAAATCGCATAATATTATATAAAATATTTCTCACTAAATAATACTAATAAAACATATAACTATTTTTCAACTTCCTATTATTCTTTAAGAATTATTTTAAGTATAATGATTTATTTTATAATATTATATTTTTTTTATGTTTGTATTTATTAAAATAGAAATTGCATAATTATATATATATAAAAATTATATATCAATCTATTCAAATATATAATGTATATAAAGAAATAAGAATTCCCAATAGTAATTATAAACATACTATTCTTATATCTTATAAATCATTTTAGCTAATTTATCATAACAATTTTTGTTACCGTGGTTAAATTTCAGCACATATGGTGGTCGATCCAACCTCCATACCGTCATACCAATCATGAGTTTAGGCTAATAATATTGGGCACGCAATACCCCGCCATTTTTGATTTTTGGTATTTACATATGCGGTGGCTATTTTTTCACTTGTTAAAAGCTCATTATTCATAACGTTATTGATAATCATATTACAGACATATCAAACATTTTCTATATATTTTAATATAGGGGGTTTATTCTTTTAATAATCTTTGCCACACGGTTAATTTTGTTTACCAACATAATCTCTTGTACTCATTGGTATACTGTAATTATTTCAAAAAAGTGAATACCCTAGAAGAAACATATTTATGTAAACGCACGCCCTACCTCAATCTCAACACAGTTGATTGTCTCCCGTTTGCTTAAAACATTTTATTGAAACCGGAAAATTGCAAACAATAAATAGCGCGATAGCTATATATTACAAAATATTTAATGTTGTAACTACGTGCTCGAAGGCAAAAACGAGTATTGCGCACGGGAGGGTCCGTGCAGGATTATGCCTTGATTAAACATTATATAATATATTATATATAATAACTATAATATAACAAGATATATATATATAAATATCATATATACTATATATTATATAATAATTAATTATAATATACAATATATATATCATATATATGTACATTCAAACAAGATAATTTCTTTCCATTTTTATAATATAAGTATTTTAATTTTTTTTTTATAGTTCAAACCATAAATTCTTCCTCACGCAACAAACAAATTATCAAAATATTAAAAAAATTATAATATAATAAAATGGCTAACTGTAACCACTCAGCCTTAATACAGATTCATCTTGATAGGTAAGTAAAAAAATCTCAAGACTTTTACTTGAACGTTCTACAAACTTTTAACAGAATAATGCAATACAATTTGAGGACTGACACTTACGGCCACATGTTGTCGTACGGAAAGATCATTTGAAAGGTAAGGTCTTTAACAGTCGAGGGAACAATTAATTCACCTGTTTACCAGCATGCCATTGAGGTTCCTTTTATCCACAAGTTGTTCTTGGAACGTGATAGTATATATATATTAATAATATTATACATAATCACTTATATATATATACATACTACTATACATATTAATTATAATATATAGTGCTAATATAATATTAATAAATATATATAATAATATATATTATTAATAATATAAATATATATATAACTATAAATAATAATCAAAATAAATAATATAATAATATATTATTATAATAATATATTCATAATATAAATTATAATATATATCCTCATACGGAAAGACTTATGTCTATTGGTACTGCGTTGATATATGAATATATATGTCTTATTTAAACATCAGATCTATACATAAATATCATTTATTTACTTATTTATTATATATATAATTATACTAATTATGTAGTAGATAGTTAATTTAATCGACAACACTAGATATATATACAATTATACATTGATAAAGATATAAATTTATAAGTAGGTATTTTGTTATGATATTCTAATGTATAACTATATATAATATAGTCAAATCGAATACTATTATTATTTTGTACCATTTATTTAAATTAAATATCTCTAATATAATTTAAATATTTTCATATTTATATAATTTCTCAACTCTAGAGCCCCATCAAGGAGTAACCATACTACGTCAAGATCCAAAAGGTTACATTACCAGTTAAATATACCCGAAAGATGTTATATATATATATTGAACAAAAATGTATAATACACTTTACCCAAAGATATCCAATAAATGTCTAAGGTATCAAAAGACACCCAAATATATACACCCATATAAGAGGTTTTATTATGATTTTTTTTAATATTCAATTGGAAATGGATGTATGAAAATGTAAACCCAAACTTGATCAAAATGATCGCAAAAAGTTGAAAAAATGTTTGAGTAAAAAAAAAAAAATAAAAAGATAATGAATGACAACAAAATAAAAAAATAAAAAATAAAAAAAAATAAAAATTAATAAAAAAAAAAAAAAAAAAGAATAAAAAAAATAATAAAAACAAAAAAAAAATAAAATAATTACAAAAAAGGAAACATAAAAAAAAAACAAAAAAAAAAAAAAAAAAAAAAAAATAATATAAAAGCAGAAATGAAAAAAAGAAAAAATAAAAAAAAAAAAAAAAAAATAAAGAGACAATGTGAAAATAAAATAAAAAATAAAAAACAAAAAAAAAAAAAATAAAAAGATCGGATATGGCTTCCTGAAGAGGAATGACTATGTCTTCCTATGAATGGCTTGAAGGGCATTTTTTGGCCTTTTTGGCCTTCTTTGAGGAATGGGAAATACCCATTAGTGTCGAAATATTTGTCCACAAAAAAGCAAGAAAATAATGCAATTAGTTTTATTCATAAATTTAACCTTAGTATTGAAGTTTTTAGCTATTATTATTATTATTATTATTATTATTATTATTATTATTATTATTATTATTATTATTATCTAATTATATTATTATAATTTAGTTCCTCATTTTATAATTCTTCTCTTCTCTTTTTTATTCTTTTGTTTTTCTACTTCTTCGTTCTTCTTCTTCTTCTTCTAGTGCTTCTTCTTCTTCATTATTCTTCTCATTCTTCTTACTTCTTTCTTCTTACTTCTTTCTTCTCTTCTTATTCTTCTTCTTTCTTCTTCTGCGTTCTTCTTATCTTATTCTTTTCTTCTTCTTCTTTTTCTTTTTCTTTTTCTTTTTTTTTTCTTCTTCTTCTTCTTTTTCTTCTTCTTTTTCTTTTTCTTTTTCTTTTTCTTTTTCTTTTTCTTTTTCTTTTTCTTCTTCTTTTTCTTTTTCTTCTTCTTCTTCTTCTTCTTCTTCTTCTTCTTCTTCTTTTTCTTCTTTCTATCTTCCTATCTTCTTCTTCTATCTTCTTCTTCTTCTTTTCTTCTTCTTCTTCTTTCTTCTTTCTTCTTCTTCTTCATCTTCTTTTATTTTTTCTTTTTCTATTCTTCATTTCAATTTCTTTTCTTTTCTTTTTTTCTTTTCTTTTTCTTTTTTCTTTCTTCTTTCTTTTTCTATTTTATTATATATTATATATTATTATATTTATTATTATATATTATGATTTTTTATTACTATTATTATTATTCATAAATATTATTTATTTATATTATTATATATTATATTAATTAGCTTGTAGTCAGTAGTCGAGAAAGTAGCGCCATACTCGAGTAGTAGTAAGTAGTCAAGTGTTTTAAATGTTAGGGAGGATTAAATTATGTTTAAAAATCAATTGTTACTATAATATTTTAATGGTTTGTGGTGAAACGTTTCCATTATTAACGACCAAAAAAGAGTTTTGTGGCTGTTCCCATATGGGTGTCTGTCTCTCAAGCCTTTTGATAATCGCACGAAGCACTCATTTAATATCTGTTTGAATAAAACTATATTAAGCCTATATTTTCAAAACAGAGAGCGATATATATATAAGTTAATACTGTAAAAAATATTTACTAATTACTTTTAATTATATACTAATATATATATTTATAATAATATATATTATATAATATATTATAATATATTATATATAATATAATAATTAATATAATATATATATAGGCTATAATAATATATAATTACTTAATATATATACTAATGCTAATACTATAATAATTACTATAATATATTTATTATATATAATATTAAATATATATATATATATTAATTATATATATAAATAATACTATTATATATGTCTATATATATATGAATTATATGTTATATATATATATCATCTATAATATAGTATTTATATAATATATTATATTAATAAATATAATATATAATATATATACTATAATAGTAATATATAATATATATTATATATATTATATAGTGGAATAATATATATATAAATACATTCCCAGGAGTTCCTCTTTCTTATCCTACTGTGGCTTCAAAACCCAAACCATTCGACCTGTGGTTAAAGCCAAGGCGTGTTTGAACCACATGTAACCACGCATTACTTGATTGAGCTAAAAAGGTGAAAAATTCTCTACAGGTTTTACTTTCTGAAAAGATTTTTTTATATCTTCTTCAGAAGGAATAAAGTGTACAAGTCAGTTTTGACTCAGTAGTTAAACCTTTTGGCAGACCTCCCCCAGCACTCACACTCGGGAGTTACTGTGTCACACAGAGGGGTGGTTTTGAATTAGGGGCGATAAGGTTAGGGATTTAATTCGAGTACTCACATTGTTTGTGTATGCAATGATAAATTAGTGCTAATTAAAAGATCTCTCTCACTTAGCTTTTTTAAAGTGGTGTTATACTAATCATTCCTAGTTGCTTTTCTGGTTACCTAACTGCGTGCTACGAAAAACCCACACCGCGGTCGCTGGTTGTAAAGCAGGCTGTGATTGGTTACCACCTGCTGACCACAGGTGAGCTAAAAGGAGTCTACCTTTCGATATTCTGAAAGGATTTTGACATTCTTTTGTATATATATGTATATAGTATTTGTATATTATAATATTTAGTATTATATATTATAGATTTAAATTTAGTATGCTATTTAATATGATATTATAAAGTTTAGTATTTATTTAGGTTTAGGATATTATTAAGATTTTTTATATCAGACACCAGTGCTGTTTGGTGTATGATTATATCAGGGATGGGGAGTCGGATTGATATTTAAGTATTATAGGTAGTATATATATATGTCTGTATATAATAGATTTACATTGCTTGTTCTCGAAACAGCCTAATACAGGTTGTACGAAATCTCCTTTTCAGCCCTTCATCGTGTTCACTGTTCAATGGTTAACACGCCAGATTCCTGGCTCCCTGCTTATACCAACAGCAAGGGTGTTACAATGAGGGGTTTTACCAGGAGCGCCCCAAAGTTAGGTAATAAAGGCCTTGGAATGATATAAATTATATATTACAGGTAAAAGGCGTTTTATTCAGCACTATGGAATATCATCGCATACAATGTGAATCCCCAGAATCTAATTATTCGTACTCCCTAATTTACAAAACCCTGTGACCCCTGAACCGGGTTCTTGTGCATCGGGCGAGTTCTGCCAGTGGTTCACTAGGCAGACTGATTCGTACCATATATTTTACTGGGAAGAATGAAAAACTTTAAGAAGTAGCGTATGAGGTATTTTTAGCAATCTCCTTTTAGAGAACTCATTCACTGGTCAGGTGGTTAAAGCACGTGTACTGGGCTTTAACCAACCAGCATAGAGGTTGTGGGTATATCTGAAGCCCAGTTTAGGAAAGAAAAGACTTCTAGAGGGTCATGATATTAATTATACATATGACCAAGTTGCGTTTCTAATATACTTAGCTACTAATATCCAACTATTATATATTATATACTATATATATACCATATATATTCCTCTACGTATAATTAATTTATATATATATATAATATATATAATATATTATATAAATAATATATATATAGTACTATATCATATATATATATATTATATATATATATTAATATATATATATATATATAATAATATATATACCCTTTGGTTGTTGTTTAGTTGGCGGACAGCAAACTCCATTTTGAATTTCTGTGATGGGACAAGGTGATCTGGACAATTCAGCAATTTCAGCAAAAAATGTTGCGCATTGAACCAAGAGGCGGCATATTCCGGGTCTTCCGTCATAAGCTACACATGGAGGCTGC
>JABUQX010054226.1:0-2500 GCA_015478945.1 Trachelipus rathkii | reverse complement strand
GGCAAGTTCGAAAAACGCACTGGAAAAGGCTGCGACTTGCAATTCGCCTACAGAGAGTATCTCAACAGAAGGAACTTTTGTTACTTTTTTACTTTCACTGCATATTTTACTTATGTTGAATAAAAATATAATTTCAAATATGAATTTCTAAATTACCATCCTCTTATATAGGGTGCTTGCTCTCAAAAGAACTCACCAACTTAGCAAGTACTTCCCTATATAATTGGTGAACCCAGAGTAGAACACCCAGAACTTCAATCAACGCCTTCTGAAAAACACAAAATGAAGAAAAAGAAAAAATTAAAATAATACTAAAATTCCCAATCAGAACACTCGGAGAAAATGACTCAAGCAAACGAACATCATCGATACTGGACTTCAATTTTCATCTCTAATTTTGGATTATGATCTTCACCTTTTCACAACTATCACAGTTCGAGGATTCATCGCTAGACATAGCAAACTTCCTTTTCGGCATGGATTTCTTTCATCATTTTAAGTTTGGATTATGGGCAGAAACTCATTTTTGAATTCCACTACGAACTCTGATTCCTTTTCGAATTCTAAATGGTTCTGTGACCTCTCCCTTTTATGTATGAAGAAATTTTTTCAAATAAAGGACCTAAACTTCAAGCAACTTCGTCTCTACATATGTAACTTCCTTTACGGTATGGATTTCTTTCATCATTTTAAGTTTGGATTATGGGCAGAAACTCATTTTTGGATTCCACTACGAACTTTGATTCCTTTTCGAATTCTAAATGGTTCTGTGACCGCTCCCTTTTACGTATGAAGAAATTTTTCAAATAAAGGACCTAAACTTCAAGCAACTTCGTCTCTACATATGTCAAGTAATGTTTCTCTCGTAACTACAACTTTGAAAACTACGTGCGCATTGGTCAAATCATGGATACGTTAGAAACGTCTTATACTGGACCTTTCTTGGATTCAACGGTTCGATTGATGTGGCCTATTTAACTTGTGAATAATTCAATTGTTTTATATCAATAATTATGTATGAACATTTTTGTATTTTTATGCATTTAAATGTTTGTATGTTTGTTTATATCTAGCGGATATAACCAAATATGCTTGTGTTTAAATGCACCTTTTATTTTCTGTTTATATAACATTATTGTATTTTTATGTATTCAAATATTTGTATATATGTTTAGATCTTCGGATGTAACCAGTTATGCTCGTATTTGAATATTCTTTACATTTCATGTATACTATTTTTGCCTTCAAATGTTTGTATGTTTACTTATGTCTTCGGACATAATTAAATATGCTTGCATTTGAAAGTACTTTAATTTTATGTATTTTAGTATTATTTTCTTGTATAATTATATATAACATACTTTTCTCACTCCGTGTTTAAGCGCAGGAAGTTAATGTAGTACTTCCATTATAAACTTTGTAAAAATAATTTTAATTTATGTTCGTACTTATGCTAAGATTTTCGCGAGGCAAAACTTTAGCATAAGTCAAAGTGAAAATATATATAAACTCGTAATTTTGAGATACTCTTCAGTCAGATACAGAGTCAGATTACATTAACAAGAAGAATCAAGAAATAAATTCACTCAAGATACTCTCTCCAGAAATCCTCCTGGCAAGTGAGGTAAATTTCAAGGAAAAGGCTGCGACTCGAATTTCGATCACCAATTTTCGCCGCTAAACGAAGAGTCAGAGGCAAGTTCGAAAAACGCACTGGAAAAGGCTGCGACTTGCAATTCGCCTACAGAGAGTATCTCAACAGAAGGAACTTTTGTTACTTTTTTACTTTCACTGCATATTTTACTTATGTTAAATAAAAACATCATTTCAAATATGGATTTCTAAATTACCATCCTCTTATATAGGGTGCTTGCTCTCAAAAGAACTCACCAACTTAGCAAGTACTACCCTATATAATTGGTGAACCCGGAGTAGAACACCCAGAACTACAGTCAATGTATAATATTATATATATAATAATATATATTATATATATATATTATATATATATATTATTATATATAAGTTTTACACTGTTTTTTAGAATGATACAAGTTTGCCACGCTTCTAAGTTCTAACTTTTAAGGGTAAAAAAAATGCTTTGTTCCTGTTCATAGGCGCAGAGAATTGGCTGTGAGCCTTTGCTTAGTCCGCCTTTTTAAAAATTGTTGCGCCTATGCGCCTTGGAGGCGCAACGCCCAGGCTGATATATATATATATATATATATATATATATATATATATTATATATATAATATATATATATATATATATATATATATATATATATATATATATATATATATGATACTGTAATATATATATATAATATATATATATATATATATATATATATATATATATATATAATATATTATATATATATATATATAATATATATATATATATATATTATATATATATATAATATATATATATAATATATATATATATATATATGGAGTGTCGTGTGTGTGTGTTAATCTAAAATTATCTCCAC
>JABUQX010054225.1:0-14658 GCA_015478945.1 Trachelipus rathkii | reverse complement strand
CAATATCAATTTTTGAATCAAAAGTGTTAAAATTGTTAATTGAATAAAATTTCTATTCAGCATTAATAATATTGTCATTATAGTGCCTATGATCAATATTCACGTTGTAGGGGAGAGTGAGTGTTGGACAAGTTATTTCTTGTGTTCGCTGCCATTTTTATTTATGTTGTAAAGGTGAATAAAAATGGCAGCGAACACCAGAAATAGCTCTTAACATCGTCGCTACCATCAATAATATCAGCAACAACAACCACAATAATAATTACAACAACAACCACAATAATAATTACAACAACAACATCCAAAACAATAGAAACAGAGGGTGAAGGCGGAAAATCAAGAAAGGTAAAGAAGATGAAGAGCAGCATTCTTTCGAGGAGAGTTTGACTAATAGCCAAGAAAATGAACTTAATTTATCGCATTCCCAACTTTTTAATTCCAGTCAGCATGAATCTGTAAATTCAAATTTACTTACGATCCTCAATAGCTTAACTTAGGAGGAAGTTGTATCAATTAAAACATCTTTTAAAGAAGAAATTACTGGTATTAACTATGCCTTTAACAAATTTATTCAACAAAAAAATAATGAGATCACTGAACTACAGGGCAAATTACTTAACTTTGAAAATGAAATTATTTCTGATAATTGAGTGTTAGCACTGGGACTGGGAGTCTCTCCCAGTCCCAGTGCTAACACAAAATTATCAGAAATAAGGAGCACGTTTAAAACTATCGAGGAGTTTCAAGATATATGAGTGAAAATCATATGTGGGATGAGTTTGGCTGGAATAACTGAATTAAATGAGGATAAGTCTTGCACGAAGAATGACCCTCTCACTCTCACTGCTTCATGAGCGTAGCGCCCCACTCGACCCGGTCGCACCTGTGTGTGTAAAAACCTACCTGAATCCACAACCACGCAACGAGGATAATGACATAAAAATATGAGTAAACACCACCATTATAGCAAGACATTTATTGTGCGGCGAACCTTCACATAATCTAGGCTGCGATGCTGTGCCTCACTAAGTCTACTTTTGCTGGTCGACCAAGAGAATGCGAAAAAGTAAGAAAAGCACTTGAGAAAGAACTATGCACGTCCAGTGAGCTAAACACCCTTCCTCGACTAGTCCATATAATCGTGACCATACTAACCAATACACGTCAGATTTGATGGTCTAATTGTCGACAAAACATAAGTGAGACAATTCGTCTATTACTCCAAAGCATTTAATCACATAAAGGAGGAGGGGATAACAGAAAAACCATATTTGTTCATATAATACCTAAGAATAGTATGTATCTAGTATAATGTGAAGGTTAATATTCCATTTGTTAGTGTACAAGATAACATTATGAGCTAGGATATGACTAACTTTAATAGTCCCATCGACGGCATTTACCTACTGGATACCACAACACGCAATTAAATTTAGAAACCATTGAACGGCTCATTATGTAGATCACAACCAACATCACTGCGATATCTGTCTGTCCTTTGAGTTCGACAACAAGACCGTAGTGTACCATCTATCCTTCGACTTAATAGTGACGTCTACCTCTCTGCTTCAAAATTACAGTCAATTATTGTTTATCTAATGATGTGACAAAGAACATAGCATATCCTCTTTACCATCCAAAGCCAAGTTATCAAAGGTAGGGAGGTGAGCGAACCTAAATTGTCATAAGATTACTACTATAATATTAGATAGTGTTCTTAAGTTGCAATCAAATCAAGGTGTCATGTCATTCAGTACATGAATATATTTACTTCATTTACATACGATAATATATATATATATAATATAATAGTAAATAATATATAATAAAATATGAATATATATTAAATAGTATATAATTATATTAATAATAATAAGATATAATATTATATATAGATATATATATATAAGATATAGTATAATATATATATTGAATATAATATAGATTAATATATATATATTATATTATATATATTTATATATTACACTTAAACTATAACACTATATATATATATATATATATATATAATATATATAATATATATATAATATAATAAATATTAAGTACTATTAATCTGTTTTACGTCTCTCGTAGCAGGTTATTATTATGATTATTTTAAATTTTTTAAAATAGTGTCTTAAGTAGATGATAGTACCTAAACTCAATCTCACTATTCAGTGTAACGTACAGTATTTCACATAATATAAATTATTAAAGGACCTTCCTATTACCTATAGTATACTCCATCTAAGTATTATTATTACAATTATTTGTATTTATTATTATTTATGATAATCATATAAAGGATAATACTCACTAAGGTAAACGCTAAAAATATAGTACCAGAGTCGTGAGTCTCTCGGCCTTTTCCGTAGGGGATATAACTATACTAAGTAGTTATAACTATTTCCCTATCCCATTACCGGGGATAGGTATCACTCTCACGAACCCCGCTCTATGATTGTATTATATAATATAGTAGGTACACGTATAGTAGTTCTCTCAGCCCTCTACTCATACTAGGTATATATGGATAAAATACGTCCTATATCACTGGATACCCACACGTCGGTCTCTAAGGCCCTCATACTAATGTTTATATTTTTTTTTTTTTCAAGTTGTTTTATTAATTTATTTTTTTACATGGTAATAAGTCATATACGGCTTATTCAAAATATTAATGGGGATATTTTACTCTTAAAGTGTTATGATCATTTCAGATTATTTTTACTATATATAGATTAATTAAACTACTGGAAAAATAATATATATATATAGTAACCTAGGCACAAGGAAAGTGATAAATATATTTCTATTATGCTTTATTTATATATCTCATTCTACATGATTCATACACTATAAGCTACCCAGATTACCTGCACGGCAATAATCACCAACCAGATAAAAATACACGCGGAATACGATATCTAATACCTATAGATACTAGAAACATAATCACCTAATCCCTTATGATATATCCTATTTCACGCAGAAATCAATTTTATCTTACACATATATATTTATCCCAGAACAACATCACAACAGTACACATCTAACATACACCACTATCAACCCAGAATAATAGCTCATCATATTACTAAAATAACCTGTCATATTATAATTCTTATCACCTTTATAATATTAAATAAAAACTTCAACTCTGACTGATCCTAGATACGCCACCAACCCACAAAACAACCTGCATATCTTCCAACTGCTCTAAAACCGAACCTCATTCTATCAGCATACTATTTTCTCTCACTCGCTATGGTTTAGCTAATATAATGCATATATAAAGAAAACATAACATGTACACCAACACAAAAAACAAATATATAAACAACGTAGAGCATTTATATATATAATGGTCTACAACCATGCTCTGGAACCTAGGCACAGCGTCCACTCTCAAACAACGCCTTACGATCAAAGCTAGGCATAAGCTCATCTCACACAAGAACCCACACTATAAAATACATCATACCGCAATGAATTCTAACTATAACAGACCAAATCAATAGAATTTATCACCTACATATCTATACAATAAACAAAAATTTTCAGCTCCACATTCCTAACCCCCTTAGGAAATATACAACTACCTCTACTATTAATTCAACTATTATGCAGTTTAAAATATACCCCCTATTCACTCAACTTACATCAAACTCTACTAAATCACTAATCTCAAACACTAAATCCAACATACCTAAGCATAATATAACACAACTCAACAAAATCATGCTAATAGCTCACCTCAGTAGAACACTACTTTTAATTAAATAACTATCTGACACAAACACTACCTCAACACCCATACCAAACTGCACTTTCCAGCCCTAATTCATTAATCCAATATAATTAATACTAATACCTAATATCTAATATATATAATATAATAATTATAAATAATAATAATAATATAAATATATTAATATTATATATATATGATATAATTATATATATATATAGTATATAAATATATATATATATATATAATATGTAGTATATATATATAGTATTATATATATATATATAAAATTATATATATAACATAAAAATCTAACTATACATTAATATATACCGTACCACTCACTTATAATTCACGATAACACACGCTCACTCACATGTCATCTATCGTATAAATACCTAAATATAACATCAACCCACTCGTACACATCCAACACGCAACTATACCCTCCAAATCTCTAAAACAATAATGCGGACAGTACCACTACAATACGACAATATTCAATAAAAACCTCATAAACTACCATAATAACTACTCCGCTACACATCTACACTAACACAAATTCACCATCACTAACAACACGACAAGGCAAACCAAAGATAACTCAACTACCACCACATAACTACCAGCATCAGACACTAAAATAATAAAATCACATGCCGACAACAAAAACATCAACACACATAAAAAACCCAGTAAGACCTTATCCATACACAAGCCCTACAGTAAAATGAACCATAATAAAAACTACAATTAATATATAATATATATATTAATTACTATACCAACCATAAAATCAAACAAAACTGAAACATACATAAGACCAAACATACAAATAAAGAAGTACCCACACCGACCCACATCCACCACCCTACATAGACACCCATTATACATACCATCACGAATCCATCTACTAAACCAAGCATAAAAGATAAAAAATAAAGATATGTATATTATAATAAATATATAAATAAATATATATAAATTATAGTATTATATATATATATAAAAATTAAAATAATACTAGTAATATATAATATAAAATAATATATAATATAATATATATATAATAAATATTATATATAGATAGATATTTAATAAAATTATATATATATTTAATATGTCATTGATAATAGAATAATAAAGAGTATATATAATAATATGACGATACTCACTTATGACGTCATAGAGACCGTACCATAAATATGCATCACAATCGAAATAAGTAGGAGTGTATAGATTTATCCACATGAGTTGGAGTTATAGAAAAATATTATTAAATAAATATATATTAGGTATTAAATATTAAACTAAAAAAAAACATATGTTTGAAAATAAAAAAAATAAATATATCCAAGTTTTAAAAAAAAAAAAATAAAAAAAACTGTCTCTAAACGAATAGCGATGCCTATTCCGATTGAAGAGTTTTTTTTAATACAGCATAGATATACTAGGCTCTAGTAAGCAACAAATATTAATTATTCACATTTTTTTTGTATAGACAAAATACACTCTTAATAATTACACCATATATGAATAAATCCATTCAAATTAGAGCAAGCCTCTAAGTAAACAATTTATCTATTTTAAAACCTCCTTTCAAAAATTGGCAAAAGATGACTAGGAGTAATGCAACGATTTATTCGCGAAGATTGTATTCAAATAAAGCATTCCAATTACAGCCACAGCTAATAACGTAGGACTGTAATTAAATATATATCAAATATTTTTCGATTATGGCTAAACATAAAAGGTAAAATGAGTGAATATTTAGAAAAATGCCAAATTAAACACTTTAAAAAACTTCGATATTATTATAAAGGGTCAAAATCGTCTTATGATAAATGTGATCTATGCAGAATAAAAAAGTGCAATCAGTAAGTAGTATCAAAGGGATTAATAAAATTCTGATTACATGAATTGATAGATAAAAATAAAATGGTTTATATAGTCAGGACACTACTTTGAGACTTAAAAATATTGATATCTCTGGGTTTACTGCAAATTTAACGCGTCTAGAATAAAGCGCCTAGTATGTTTTTACATAACGAGAGATGTTCAAGTATAGAAGCTAAAGCCTCCGCAAAAACCAAATGACTCAAGCCCTAGACTATATTTCGACACAAGAAGTTTTTGAATAGTAACAAGCATTGCATGATGCACAACTATGAATATATTGTTTAAATAATAAAACAGAAGACCTCGCAAATATGAGTTACAGTAATGAGTTACAGTTTTAGGTTAGAGAAAATGTTTTTAATAAAATGTTTAAGATATGAGAGTAAAGTTCACAGATGAACTGGGACTCAAGTGTACTATCTTATGAAATTTTGATAAAGAGTTGTTCATTGATATCACAAGACTATGAGAATATCTAGTTAAATAAATAATTAAAATAGGGGTCATGTAATGAGTTACAGTGTAAGGAGACACGTAAAAAAGAATGTTTTAATATAAAAAGGAAATGTTTAATATGAAGATAAAAATGGACGTATGACTTCATAGTGGATAATTTGAAAAAGAAATTTCTGATTGAATAGAAAATTGTAGCAGTTGATTCAGTATTATCGATGTCACAGAGAGGTGGTGAGGGGTGAAGTATTTGCGCCGTGCGAGGCAGCACGCGGGCGGGGGAATATCGCGGAAATACTGTGCGCTCTGCGGAGCGCGCCACGCGGTGGCGGTATCACAGACGCCTTGGAATACGTCCAAGGGCGCACATAGCGGAGCGCAGCGGCGTCGGCGGAGATTATTCTCGCGGGAGACGGGGGGATACAAGAGAAAAGCCGGGATGGGTCTTCGGACGGGCGGATCGGAACGTTTGCGTTCTCTGCCTAAATGTCTAACTTCTTTAGATATATATTCTGTCGGGCGGATAGAAAGTAGCTAGAGGAGAAAGAGGCTGATCATAGTACGGAGGAGATAGTCTAGACAGACTTATAAATACCACATTCGAAACATTACAGTACCTTAACCATAGGGATATAGGACCAATATTAGTAGCTATCTAGAGATGCAGGGTAGGCTAGAAAAGAGATGTTAAGCATCGCAATTTACTAGGAAGAGACAGATGAGACCTAGACAGAGACTTGATAAATAAGGATAGCAGCACATTCGATTCCTAGTAACCCTTATAACCTAGCGGGTAGACACCCATATAAGGGCTATTCCAGGCTATGGGAGGCTAGAAAAGGCGATTATAAAAAAAGAAGCAGTAGAGGTCATCTGCACTCTGAGTCACTTTTAGTCTAAGTCTTGGGCACTCAGCGTTGTCACTAAAGACACGGTAATGTCTCCGTCACTTTGTCAGCCTCATTCCGTCACTTTGCCAGGGTCCCTTCTGGACTCTATCACTTTGTCACTTTATCAGCTTCACTCCGTATACTCAGCTGACAACGTACTACGTGGTCACACTACAACGTCACTTTGTCATCCTCAATTCGTTGCTCGAATAATAAGTGTCTATGGTAGAGTGTATAAGTGTCTATAGGTAGTGTATGTAGGTGGTCAATAGTTGATAGAATAAAAGAAATACTAGTTGTGTGTGTGTGTGTAACGTAACCGTAGTTGTGTGCGTGTGTGCTGGTGTGTGTGTGTGTGAGTGTGTGTGTGTGTGTGTGGTTGTGTGTAGGGGTAGGCCGTGAGGTGGATGAATTATAAGTGTAGGGACATGGTCCATAGCAGGAACAGGTACAGTATAACATGACCTCATATTTAGTAGTGCTAGACAGTTACCTACCCAACCGGCTAGGGTGTCAGGTAAACTGCGAATGAAGTTCTCGAAGCTTTGAATCCCTAGCGGTCCGAATACCGGATTACGACAGAGAACCATTTATTATCATGGCAGAAAGGCGAAATGTTACAGCCTGTGGATACAAGCAGTATCTGGGAAGGTTCAGACCAATGCAAGTCCTTAGGAAACAATCAACAGAAAGAAGGGCGTCTCAACGCTCCCTAAAGGGGTTCAAGGGGCCAAAGATTAGGAGAAGACACATAACTGAACCTTGTTTCCACGTACGACGATATATACTACGCCAACCGTCTGGCGACACCCTATCTCGAGAGAGAAGATAGAGACAACACACCAAATTAGAGTAATACCAAATAATATGAGACAGGTTCCGCAAAAAAATATAGGGTTCCCTAAGAGAAGTTAGGGCGTCGCAATAACACAAAGATATTGGTGTGCCCAAGAAGGATGGTAAGGTTCGCCAAAAACTAGTTTAGGGGAGTCACACGCAAAACAGAGAAAATGTAGGGTGATGTTCGCAAAAGAGAATTAGGTTCCCAAAAAATTAGGCGTTTCCCAAAAGCCCACAGAGCCAACAAACACGTCTCCGCTTAGCAGAGCCATGAAATATGAATATACAGCAGAGTGTAGCAAACGTACACAGAAAGCCGACTGAAAACTACGCTGTCCGATACATTGAGCTACGCTTATTACAAATCTTAAAAGTGTGTTATGGTACACCCTAGGTGAGTGAAAGGAATATATCCTTTAATAAACCTGTCAGCTGCACTCAGCTCGCCAAGCGCCATTAAGGGTCCATCAAATCCATTTGTAGTTTAGTGTTGCAAAACAACGCAACTCACCACAATTAACGCCTACTCACTTTATTAAAAACTATTACCAAGTAATATTGCTAGAATCTGGCGTCAAAATGAGCAGAAATTGGTTATGTAGTCACCACCCAGAAAATTAGCAGTGACTAGACTCAGAACAAGGTGTGCGTGCCCAGACTCGCGCTATTTTTAGCAGCTGAGCGACACACACCCCGCGAAGACTGAAAAAGAAATGGAATCATATTCAAGCAAACAGAGGGTATAATAATATGAGATAAATAATATGAATAGAAAAATAGGTAATATATTAGACACTCATAAAGAACTATTATAATAATTAATAACCTACTAAGATATAATGTCCCATTAAGTAAATAAATAATATATATAATATATATATATAATATAAGTGAACGGACCTACCTAGGTGAAGCTATATAAAAATTATTATGAAGTAAAAATAATATAAAACCGAGAGAAGATATAGTAATATAACAATAGAAAGTGATGTATATATGTAGTATAGCTACAGTAATACTATTTCGGATAAAGTGGATACTAGTTAAATTGGACCCTATAAGGGGCACCACTATATAGTACCTAACAGTAGCTCAACGTAAATTACCTCAATATATAAATTTAAAAAAGAATAGAGTTGAGGTCAACTGGAGGCATAAAAGGGGTAGAACCACCATTAGTATATATATAGTATATATATATATAGCCTAATAATTAGATACTCTAGATGGCGGCTTACTTATGGGGGGGATTTAGCAGGGATAGGCAACGCCTACTAGCGACATAGTGAGCCCAAGAAATATATTAATATAATTCAGAAGACATATATATAATAGATAATAATAGATATATATAAAAATAAATATAATAGATAATATATTATATAAATTATATAGATAATTAATATATATATATAGAAAAGTAGATAATATCATAAAATAAAATAAAGATATAATATATATATACCTCGGTATATATATATATATTATATATATAATATATATAGATAATAGAATATAATATAATAGTAATCTAAAATATATATATAAAATAATTTCAATAAACATAATAATGTACATATTTAAAAGGAAACTATAAAACTTAAAAAGCTATTCTGTTACTGAGAAAATTCTAAAGAGAAAAGAGAAATTAATATAATATAATAGGATATAATATATATAATATATAATATAAATAACAATATTTTTATATAACAATAATATTATTTAAAATCAATACTAGATGTAAACTTATTGATGATAAATTTATTCATGGTTAAAAATATTTCGTTAGGAAGTTATCTTTATATATAATATATAGTGATATAATGAGGGTATTATAATGATATGTCCGTATACAGACCAGAAGTACGTACAAATATTAAGATAGCCAAACGTGCGCAATCAATTCCTCTAACATCGTATCACATCCTAAGCTTGAAATAAGTCCAGACGAGTCGTGACGTGTCCACTCTCGTCTAGGTTTACTCGGAAAGATCATAGAACCAAAAAGTTCATTTACTGCGTCTGAGAAGGAAGGGCAAAACTTTGGATGTAGGCCTGACAGAGATCGAGTATGTTCAGTCATTTTTTTTTTTAAAATAATCCGCCATTTATAAGAATTGAGGGATTAAACAAGAAATAGGATTATAGTTTATCTCATCTGTTGTTATTGTAATAATATAAATATGCAAAATCTACTTGTACTAAATAAGTAATAATGTTTATCGCTGCTTTAGAAGGCCAATGGCGATGTAAGAGCTCAGATTCTTGCCAAGTAATTTTTTTACGTTACAAGTTACGTTATATGTCTTTAACAACAACGAGAGAGATAGGATGAACGCGATTGACTCAAAATTCTTCATCGAACTACGAAGATACGAAGCATATCACGGGTGCTCAGATACAAGGTTGAATATATTTCATTGTTATTAATAATAAAGATTGCGTGTAAATATCCATTGTTAAGTATGAAAGTTTTTATTATTATTTTTAATTACATGATTTTGTGTGTTTTTAATAAATTGAGCTATTAGATTTATAAATACGGGAATATTGAATTCGTATTCGATTTTAAGTTTCATTAAAAAATTGTTTCCGAGTGTTGTAGGCCATATTAAAATCAAACATGTAAGAATATGTGCAATACAGTTAGTGATTCAAGAAAAGAAGAAGACAGAGAAAGGAAGAAAATTAGAGTCTAAATGTTAGAGGAATAAATGATAAAGAGAAGAGGGAAGTAACCACAAAAAATATTAATATGTTTCTCGATTCTAAATTATAAATACTGCGTAAGAAGATATATAATATAATAAGATAGTATATTGAGTAGAAATAAAGAAGAAGCTATTATATATACTGATTATGGATCGGATAAGTGGATAATAGAGGGGTGAGTAGGAATATATGAGCGTGAGGCCTGCCGGCGCGCTCACTCACGCTCACATACATTAAGTAATGATAGAAAGTGAGTAAAATAAATAAAATGTATGATAAGAGATATATGGTATATGACTCGAGAAAGTAAGTAGTTGAAAATGGTGTATATTAATTACATGTTAACGTATGCCGGCTATGGCAATTTAAGGAAAGTAAAGAGTACTAATAAAGTGACTGAGAAGATAATGAAAATAAGACATAATAAGATAAATGTAATAATGAAATAATAAAATAATAAGTAATAAGAAAAAAGTAATAAAATATTTTAAAGAATAAAATGAATAAGTATAGATAAAAAGTAATAGTAAAGTACAGAAGAGTATAAAATAAAACAATAAACAATAGGAAGTATAGTGACGGCTAGATACGACGTACAAGAATAAATAAGAAGTAAAAATATAATGAGGAGGTAAGAATAAATATTAATTTATATAGTATGAATATTACATTTTTAGCATTGAGTAATAATATGTCAGATAATAATAATATGATAATAAGTGAAGGTATATATATAGTAAGGAAGTGGATGGAGGAGTATATAAGGTGATAGCAGAGGGAGAGTGTTATAAGAAGTATAATATATAAGAGATGATGAGATTATATGGATAGTAGGCATAAGGTAATAAGAGTGATGATGAGTATACTTTAGCATTAAATTAGTAATATAGAATTAAATAGGATATGGATAGTAAGTAGAGGTTAAGGATGATGTGTATATAGGAGTAAGGAGTAGGAGTGAGTATGATATCGATAGTAGTGAGCGGGATAGTAGAGGTATAGATAGGAATAAAGGCTAATACAGATAAGACCGCTAAAGGACTAGCGGAAATAAGTGGAGGTATGATGATAACGCGATGTTATACGAAGGTGCAAGGTGGAAAAAGTAGGAATAGGGCTACGGTACGTAGTAGAAAGAGGAGCTATTTAGTATATATAATTAATAGTAGAAAAAAAATATAAATAAGTAATAAATATATAGTAGATATATTATAATAGATAATATATTAGGCAAGATATAGTATATAATATATATAATATAATATAAGATAATAAAATATAATATAGAACTTATATATTAATATATATAATTTGAATTGTGACACTACATCACCAAGAATTGACCACGAGCCGCCACTAGATATATTAATTAAATAAAGCCTAAGATAGAACTGAAACTACTAACTAAACATATAGTAAATATATTAATTATATATAGATATAATATAATAATAATATAATATATATATATATAATATATATATATATATAAAAAATATATATATAGATATAAAATAATTATATAAATATATATATATAGATTAATATATATATATATGAATATATATAAATATAATGAATTATATTAATGAATTAATTAAATAATAGTAATATAGATAATAGATATATATAAAGATAAAATATTAAAATATAAAGATATAGATAGAAATAAAACAGTAATCGTACTAATAGTAATATAATCACCTACTTATTATATAATCGGTAGCGATCAACTTATATAAGCCGAGTATAATATATCAAGTAATGTACTATATCTCTAGATCATTGCCATCAGAGAACATGTTGGAGTAAATAAAGGTACTCACCCAAAATCTATAGGGTTAGGTACTATATATAAAGGAATATAGGTATAGTGAGATACTTCAGTTGCATAAATATAATAAGTAATAAAAAAAATGTACATTTATGAATTAGAAGATATTAATATAAGTATAGTGGGTGAAAAAAAAGAGGATAGCGATGCACGGAAAAATATGTGGATGAAATAGTAATAATAGTATAAGTAATATATAAAATAATAATAAATATAATATAAATAAAAATAGAATAAATATAATAATAACATAATATAGTAAATAATAAATATATAGGTATTATAGAATTTAAAAACAAATGAGAATAATAGGAAAAAAAGTGATAGACATAACGTAATAAACTCCATCAAAATAGTTAATTATATATAGGTATATATATATATTAGTATAATGAAAGATAACTATATAATAAATGTAAATAAAATTAATATTATAATATAATATATATAGTAATATTATAATATGAATATAATATATATATATATAAATAAATATATATAATTAATATATAATATATATAAATATTTATATAATAAGTATATATATTATTAATATAAGTAATAATAATATTTATAATATTGATAATATAATATGAATATATAATATATATATAATTATATAATTAATATATATTATAATATAAGGATAAATAAATATATATATATATAAATATAATATATATATAAATAATATAAATAATTATATATATGTATATAATATATATCACTATAGAGTAATATATAAATATATATATATACGTATATATATAAATAAATATAAGAATTATATTATAAAATATAATATATTATATTCTATTATGTATATATATAATATTAATATAAAATAATAAATATAATATATATATATAAATATAAATAATATATAAATATATAGAATAAATATATATAATATCATACTATATATATTAAATAATATATATAATATATATATATATATATATAATATATATATATATTATATAGATAATAATATAAAAATATTATAATATATATATATATATATAATATATATACTAATATATATATATATATAACATAATATATATATAATATAATATATATATATATATATTATATACCTAAATATAATATTAATAAATATAAAGCTAGCATAAACTATATACTATTTATACTATAATAATACTAATAATATTACTATTTAATTATATAAATATAATATAATATATATAATATAATATATATATATATATATATAATATAGATATATACATACATAAATAATATAATACTATAATATTATATATATATATATTGTGGCGTCTTTGGGCAGGAATGCTTAGGCCACCCACTGCACGACTCCTAAGCAGCCTCGGGAAGACAACGCCAAGTTATCATGACAACGACTCACATCTCTTCAACACTAAACTAATCCCTCTATTGACGGTGGTTCTCAGACAACTACACTACCACCCTTCATAATTAGTGACGCACACTTAGAAAGTGACCAGTGCCACTGGAGTGGCAACAACGAACACCAGCAGCAACCTTGCAAACACCCATCAAATGAGATTACGCACCACACCCATCAAAATTACCGAACAACTATCAAATAAGTATTCTTTACTGGGCACACTACATCATAGTTATGGTCATCCTTGTGCCGCTAGTCCCAGTGCTTCTCATGCAGGTGCGGACCAACTGAACACGTAAGAAGTACCAGAAAGTTGTACGAAGCCCATATCTCAAGCTGACACCTTATGTGTGAACATCTGTCTTCTTCACCTGACAGCTACTCAACTTCTACTAACTGGACCGTTTCCTTTCCACAGGTCCGGAAGCGGAGTAGTACGCTCCGCAACACGGCAATGTCACTGAGGTGAGAGTTCTGATTGGCGTCTGGGGCAGGAGGCTGCTAGCACCCACTGACGACTCACAAGGCAGCCTCCTCGAATAAACGCCACTTTATACATTGACAACGCTCACTTCGTCTTCAACATCAAACATTCCCATCTATTGAAGGTGGTTCTCAAGCACAGACTACTTAACACCCTTCAGTAACCTATACTATTAATAATAAACATCACTAGTGACCAATAGTATAAGCCCATAATATAGACTCATGATATAGTATATTATATAATATATAATATATATAGTATAATAAATAATATATATAATATAATATATATATTATAATATATATATATATATATAAATAATAAAGACGTTATTTTTATATAAATATACTATATTAAATAAAATATATATAATATAAAACTATAATATTCTATATA